>JAKSZP010014659.1:0-140058 GCA_022478985.1 Massospora cicadina | reverse complement strand
TTTGGTTTCTTGGTGGATTGGGTTCCTGGTCCCCCTCCAGGGCGTTTCTTGCCCTTGGGTGCACCGTTTAGCGCACCGCTTGATGCGATGCTCACCCAGGTTGTATTATATTTATAATTAAAGTCGCCCATCTCTCCTTTGTGATTATCAAAATTGCTGTTTGAATCAAATCATAGTAACTAAAGTGATTGTTATGGGAAAGAAAAACCTCAGAAATAAGATTTTTGACAAGTCATGTTTGTTTTTTTAGGACCCTTTATTTTGAGTGGGAGATCTAATATTAATGGATTCTGATATCCTAAAATTGAGAGGTATTTTTCAAAATAATTAATAGTACAATTGAACTACCAAATTAGTTGTACTTCACTAAATGGTTCGTTTTTAATGTCTTTTAAAGTATTAGCAGGAGCGGTAATCACAGGATATGAATTAGTTACTATCTTTCTGCTAAGCATCACTCTTTGAAAATCAATTCAGCCTTGAAATTTAGCTCCACTAAAGAGATTAACGAAAACTATTAAAATATATGGCGGGAAACCCCACAAAAGCACCCGCGGGCTCAGCCAAATGAGCCAGCACCACCCCAAACGAAGCAACCCCCAGTTACCCACCTCAGGGTCAACCAGAATCACTCGCTCTCAAGCAGCGGCTGTGAAAGCAGGCACAACCCCCAACCTGGAGCTACTTAAACTAGCGCCAGTTCACCTGTTCGCACTTCTGCAACCTGCACGCCCAACAGCTCTGCGTGCGCTACCTCCCACCAACCCGCTGGGCCCCCTCCAACCAAGGAGGCCATCACCCACGCTGTTTTAATGGCGTCTGCTCATTTGAATGCAACTCAGCCCATCCAGGAATTCACCTCCATCATTGTGTCAGCTAATTCAGCCTCATCTATTATTGCTGACACCGTGTTTCTGGCTCCCCCCATGAGGGGCGATACCCAGCTACCTGGCCCCCAAACCCTCGGATGTAAGGTTGGATTAGCTGCACTTTCTGGTTCACTAAGGACCAAATTGGGACAATCTACTCTTCCCAATAGAGATTCAAATGGTTCAGATTTTGTAGCTTCGCACCAGTTCTAATCTCACCCGTCCCATTTAAACCCCATAATTGGCACTTCTCAAGTCGGCACTTCATCTCCATATGCTGATAACAACCAATTCACCAATCAGCCAGTGAGTTTTTCCCACGAAATCACAGCAAATACTCGGTCTGAATTTACCCCAAATAGATTGGGATGGTGATGAAACATCGCCTTCTCCCAATTGGCTGGAGTTAATTCCAATCTGGATGGGCCTCCTCAATTTAGCGAGGCCCAACAATCCGCCCCTTAATTCAATATGACGCCAGCAACTGCTGGTACATTCCAGCAATGGGGAAACTCTAAAACTTGTCCAAACCACCAGCTCACATTCAACCCACGATTGCAGCCCAAGGCAAACAAAAACGTACTAAAGGAGCCACTGGGGAGTGGCAAAAACCTCTTGCACTAACGCTATCCTAAGCTGATCCCCGTGAAATGGCCTTTATTGCTGATGTTAATAAGAAATGGGCCAAAACTAGAGCGCAAAAAGCTCTACCTCGCTCAACCCTCTCCCATGCGATTCGCCTTTATTATGAACATAACCCTGTTGAATTCTATATGGAGGATTACTTCTCATACTTTGCAGCGATCGTGGAGACATTCCCAATTAACACCACCATCCATGAATCAGTGGAGGGCCACTACATCGATGTGGGCTTCACTGAAGCTGCCCTTGCTGACCATGCTGCCACCCTCCAGGTCATTATTCCGCGTGGATCTCTTTGCATCTCCTGCACATGCTCTCACCTGAAGAAAATTTCATGGGTTACTTTTTCCAACCTACCAACGACTGTTGATCCTGAGTCTCTTAAACTGGCGCTCCATCGTGGTTTAATGGAGTTTGGGTCTGTTCTTTCAGTGTACTTTAGCGTCCCCTCTTACTATGCTCCCACTCAAAGAGCTCGCACTGCTAGGGCGTCATTCGTCCCCTCCCCCACTGTATCCCGCAACATTGAGGTTATTCCTCGTGTGGCGGTATTTGGGGCATGCCCTGAGATCTTTTTTGTCGACCCTGATCAGGCGCGCCCCCGGTGTTCATGGTGTAACGCCCTTGGACACCTGTATATTGGCTGCACATCTCGAAAACAAGCCCTCTTAGCCACCACCCAGGGGCCTAAACCAGGCCAAAAACGATCCCACGTGGCCGCAGCAATTCCACAACCCACACAATGGGTTCCCGTTCAAGACCTGTCCCCTGAGGCCTTACGCCTAGCAGTTGAAACGGCTAATCCCACTAATGGTATGGATACCTTTGCGCTCATGCCCCCGACCAGTGGGCACCCCCTCCAATCTCCCAGAGTCAACTCCCTCTCTCACCAAGCGCAAGGCATCTCCCACAGGGCGCCCCTCGTCAGCCACCCCCACTCAGAGCTCCGCGGCACCCACACCAACCTCCACCAGCGATTTATCGCATCAACCGTCAGCTCCCAATGGAGCTATGCCCACCAGCATGGACTGGCAACCCGCGGCCTGAAATAGAAGTGCCACCTCAAAGAGTCCTACCCCAACCCCACAGTCCATTTTGCGCGGCTCCTTTGCAGTGTTGGAGGAAGTGAATATAGACTCAGACTCATCAAATGAGGACACCGCGTAGGTCGCCGTTGAGCACCCTCAGGTCCTTCCCCTGCAATGGAGCGGGGGCAGCATCCTAGGCTGGCTTACTGGGTTCTCTGCCCCACCACCCTCTCCTTCCCCTCAGAACCCTCGACGGTCCTCACAGATTGCAGCTATTAGTAAATCTAAAGGACTCAAAACTAGCCGCCTCACAGCAGCAGATTTAAGCGCTGGCAACCCCCCAGGACATGGAGGGGAACAGCTATGAGTCCCCACGGCAGCACTCTGGCTTTGCAATCCATCAACGCGAATGGGTTGCGGGACTTTATGCGGAGAGCCCGCCTCCTCTGCAACTTCAGGTCAGCACAAATTGACATCGCTGCTGTCCAGGAGCCCCATATTCTCCCCCACAAACAATCTGCATGGAATGAACAGTTTGTAGGCAACTACTTCTTGACAAACCATGCCGCCCTTATTGTCTTGAATCCCTGGGTTAAAACCCATTCTTTTCTCACAATATCTAGGTGGCCGCCTCATACTGGCCAAACTCACCACTCCTGACTTCTCTTTCTTCGCTGCAAGCATCTACCTGCCTAATGCAGGTCAGGAGCAAAACCGGCTCTTGGAAGAGCTCGTCCAACTCAATCTCCCACGGAAAACAGTCCTCTTGGGAGATTCCAACACAACCATAAGTCGCGTCTGTGACTCTTACCCCCCTGCAGCAAAGGAACGCCCTTGATCAAGTCGCCTCAAGGATTTCCTTCGCCTGAGTGGCTTTATGGATGCGCTTCCACCCTCCGCGTCTGGCCTAGGTTGCATGACTAGGATCTAGTATGATGGAGGAGCTTTCCAGTAAGCGTCACGCATAGATATGGCACTGATTGGCCCCCTGCTAATTGGCCGCGTCTCCTCTCCCATCTCTCGTGACAATCATCTGAGTGATCACAGGTCACTCACCGTTGTCCTCACCACCACGCTTATACTGTCGCGTATGTTCTGGCCTAGGGTTGCCCCAGCTCTTCTCAACAACCCCTTCACTAAGGAGAAGCTGTCTATGACCATCCGAGAGACTTTCACCTCCCCCCACCCCACCTTCTTGACCACAAGGCTAGATGGGCGGTGACCAAGGAGGGCATCACCCGCGTTGCTTACAACTGTGCCAAAGCCCAGATGACTGCAGCTCGCGCCAGAGTCAAAAGGGCGGATGCCAGAATCAGACATCTAGAGCGAAACTGCCAGCCTTCGCCCTCTCCCAGTTGGTTGGAAGACTGGGAAGCGGCTCAGGAAGCACACCTTGGAGCTCACACTGCAGGAAGAACGGGCAGCAAACTTTACAACATCTCGTTACTATATCAATAGGAACGCCCCACCCGCTTCTTCTTTCAGAAACAGAAAGCCCAGTAACAGCGCAGGATATTACTGCACTGAAGATTGGCACTACAACCACTTCGGATAAGGAGGAAATCACGCAGGAACTACACCGCTTCTACTCCAGCCTCTTCCATGCCACCCAAGTGGACTCATCGGACATCCAAGACTTCCTGTGGCGGGCTCCAGAGCCGCCCATTGACTCACGGGCTGATGAGGCTCTACTGGCGCCTATTTCCATCCAGGAGGTGATGGAAACCCTTCTGAAATCCCCACGGCTTAAAGCCCCAGGCCTGATGGAATACCCTTTGAGGTGTACCTTCTGGAACCTGAGGTGATAGCCAGAACCCTCCGCGACCTCTTCGCTGCACTCTTGGTGAATGGCGAGGTCCTCCCCGACTCCAGAGGCTCAACTACGACCCTCATTCACAAGAAGTCAGACCGTGAGAACCTGGCGAACTGGCGCCCCATAGCGTTGATCAACATAGACCACAAGCTCTTCACGAAGCTTCTGGCCAACCGCATCACCAAATGGGTGTCACCTCGCCACTCCCCATCCCAGCACGGTTTTATTCCGGGGAGGTCGTTATGGGACAACTATAATGACCTTCACGTGACTTTGACTGCTAACTCTCGTAAGGTGAATGGCTTTGTGGCTCTCCTGGATATGGAGAAAGCATATGATCGGGTAGCCTGGAAGTATATTGATGCTTCCCTGGCCCGCTTCCATCTCCCACCTGCAGCTAGGCGCTGGATATCAGCGCTCTATGACCATCTCCACACCAGAGTCCTGGCGCCAATGGGTTTTACAGTGGCAGTACCAGTTGGACAAGGTCTCCGGCAAAGGGACCCCCTGAGCCCTATCCTTTTTAACATCACCCTTGACCCCCTCTTGGCCTCCTTACAGGACAAGCTAACAGGGATTCTGGTCCCAGGTAAAGCCCCCACACGCATCATGGCATTTGCAGATGACACTGCCATTGCATTTGGCTGCCCTGGGGATGTTGCTCTCGCTGCTGTGACCATTGAGAGGTACACCAAGGCGTCCAACGCCATGGTCAACACCTCCAAGACAACAGTTGTACAGGTCGGCTCCCCCATTTCCCCCCACCATTTGGTATTGAACCTGTGCGCGGTACCTTCTGTCACCTGGGCGTTCTCACCAACCATCAAGGAGTTGCGCTAAAAGACAATGAGGACTTGCTCCTTGCAGATGTTGACTCCAGGATTGCCAGCTGGAACCGGCGGCACATCACCCCCCAGGGTCGAGCTCTGATGGCCAATGTGTTCCTCCTCTCCAAAGTCTGGTTCCTAGCGCACGTCTGCCCATTCACAGATGCCTTTTAAACGCGGCTCAATGTACTCCTCCGCTGTTGGATCTGGGGCTCAAACCATCCACCAATGGCCCTCTCAACCATTGCCCAACCCTGCAATGAAGGGGGGCTAGGGGCTTCTGGACACGCGATCTCATGCCACCGCAATCTTCCTGAAGTTCCTATGGCCAATTTTCTGCTGGGACGCGACCCCCATGCCCCAATGGGCGCCCGCCCTCTGCCAGTCAGTGTCAGGAGCTCTGGGTCTTCCTAGAGCATCTCTGACCTCATTAGGGGAGTGGCTCACAAACCACCCAGGCCATCGCCTAAAACCATCCTCATCCCCCTACTAGAACCAGGCTCTCCTTGCCCTGAAACGAGTAGGCGCGCAGATCCACCATGACTTCCCATACAGAAGGGAAGGCCCTGGCTTCAGCCCCCATCGCCATGCAATTGTGCACAATAGACAAGTTGTCACAACTCGCCTTAACCCCCAAGATCGTCCTCCCATCCACCCAAGACTCCTTGAGCTCCTCCCTCCCTCCATGAGATTCAACCTTAAGGAATTGTGGAAGGACTTCTATCACCCCATCCTATCAGCAAAGGTGTCCAACACCTTATAGAGGGTGCTACACTGCTCATACAGGACAGGGGACCGGACTGGCCCTACCTTCCAGCACTGAAGCTGCCCCCATTGTGCGGAGCCTATTGACTCCCACCTCCATCATTTTTTCAACTGTCCAGGTATCGCCACATTTTGGCCAAAGGCCCGCGCGCTCCTCCATGCTCAGCCCTGGTTTGGACACCCTGTGCAAGACCTCACGTTCGAGCAGACGTTGCCTGGTTGCCACCAACCCCTCCGTGTCCTCACCTATGCCACAGCCATCTGGACCATCCATAACTCCTTCCTTTGTGCTGCCTTTGACCAGCAGGTGTGGACCCTTCCTCACATGATCACCCATTTCAGGTACACTTAGAGATGGCCCTGAAGGTCTGCACTATGTCGCCAACCCTCCCCCGCTCAGTTGTCACTGCAGCACGGCTCTGGCGCGCAAACCCCCTCCCTTTCTCGATGCCTCCTCCCTCCCCTTCCCTCGCCTCAGGCTCTTAGGAGCCCAGGCGTAATTTAATATACATCAATGAATCCCCCCTCAGGTTGGGACCATCTAGTACTAAAAAAAACAGGATATAAATTAGAGGTAAGGCAGAGTACGCCCCAAATCACCTTAGTAAACTGATTCCCCTCCATCCCATATTCAGCTTCGTGAATCAAGTCCAGAGCCATTTTGATTTTTTGTATAAATTATGATATAACTGAAATCAGATAGACTTTTATCAATTATAGTCAAGACTTTAACCTTGTGAATGACACCTCAATTTGTACCACCAAAGATCCAAATTAATAATTAATGGCTAATAAACTTTTGTTAGGCATCTGTAGCAAGTCGAGTGGAGGATTTTGCCATAGCCAAGCTTGGGGATTTTATGCGTTTAAAAAGTTTTGTGGGCTAGTTCTTGACTATCATTAGAGGAGCAAACAACGAGTATTTAATCAGGTGCATGCCCAACGTAAAAACGAGAAAGCTGAAGGTCCTTATTAACTTAAATAGTAAGAGGGACTTCACTTGTCAGGAGCAGTTAATACAAAACAACCTGATGTACTAGGTATGGACTAGAAGGTTGAGGCAATTAAATTTTATTAAAGAGGGACCCTCATGCCCTATACTGACTGATCTCTTGCTGTTGTGTTACAACGAGGTTTGTGCTAGTAGTTTATAATTTGGCCTTTTTTCTTGCAATAATTGCAGAATAACTTTGGTGTAGGCGAATCAGAGGGCAATATCACTAGAACCTTAAGGCTGATGCTTATTAAAACAGGATGACCCAGTTGATTTAAACAGTTCATCAGAAATCTTCAATATGTTTTTTTTGTAATGTAAGGATGACGTAAGGTTGGATTTCACCGCTTTAAGATAAAATAAGAAAAAAAAGCTGTAAAAATTTATGGGTTTTGACTATTTTCAACCAATAACCCTATATACTTATTACTTGCACAGGTTCAGGTTTTGTGCAATTCGTCCATGTTGTATGATAGTTGATATAAATTGTTGATAATAGTATGACGACTATTATTCATAGTTGAATAAAATTCTTAGATCTCAGCCCAACGCTCGGCCAGTATTTCCACTAGAAATAATTGTAATGTCTCAAAATAGGGATTAGTTCCCTCATACTAACTCACCCAACCTTCTCTTAGATTCCCATTGATTGTTTCTCCGGTTCAACACACAGTCAGCAGCAATCCCTGATCTGATTCTGCTTCTGCTTTGGATCTCCACTCAGATCACTCTTTTCCTTAAAGAGTCTCCCAATTATCACACACAGCAATAATATCCCTGAGAAAGAATAGAACAAATGGATGCTGATAAAGTGTACTGAGCTGGTATATCTACTGTATACTCTTTACTAAACTCTGTTAAACTCTGTATAAACTGTTGTTACTATATATAACTATTATTGGGTAAAAACTACTATCCTTTATTAGTGAATTTTAAGGAATTTATAGTAGGGGATTTGGCGCCCAACCCTCAGTTGACACCTCCTCAATGAAATGGCAGCCATTGCCATTGAATCACCCATCCTCATCTCAGCAGTGATAGTCTTCCCCATCCTGGCTAGGATTCCATCTTTGCACATCCTTGAGACCTAAAATGTAAAGAGTTAGAAAACGTGTCCCTAACGTTTTCCTCTCGATCTAAGTGAACCAACCATATTTTGCAAGCGACCTGCTTAGGTAATGGGACTTGTTACCTATTAAGGAAGGTTGCAAACCAACTGATCAATTCGCTAGTTGCAGACAGAATCACTCGCCTTGCAACTTACTCTTTATATTCCAATCTTTCAGTGATAGAACCCAACCGATCCCAATCAGTACACCTGATAGTTAATCAACTATCAGATGCCCCTATTTTGTCAGTGACTCTGCCCGATGATATTTTAAGCATTTGTCTAGATTGATCCCCAACAGATCCAACCAGGCAAATAACCTAAAATCCTCCAAACATAGCTACTCCAAAATAAGGGTCAACCAATTTCCAACTCACCTCATATTGGGGAATTATCCCCTAGCGATTCCTGGTAATCTAGACAGCTGGGAATATGGGCAAAAATCCCAACATATCCACCCTCTTGCCTAGATTCCAGCTAGAAAAGGACCAGGGCAGGAGAACACTCCTTCGGACACTCAATCAAATACTTCATCTGCTCAAGCAGAATATGATCACCAGTACTCAACGCTGCTCGGGACGACCTTCAGCATGCAGCTCTCTTCCTCTTCCTCCTCACTATCACCTACTCAGAGCATGGTCCCCACAATCTTCTGTCATGCTGGGCTGATCGATTTACTTGTGATGATATTAATCCCAGGATCCAGTTTTCCCCCTGTCAGGGCATATGACCCACTGTCATATTCAGGATTCTTGGTCCAGCATCCTCATTTTCCTTTTTTCTCCTCATCCTAGACAGGAGACTCTTACCATTGATGTTCATTTCATGGCCCAATTATAAATGCTCATTTATGTTTGCCCTTGTTATTTTCTTTTCATAGCATCTTAGCTCATGTCATTCTTAATTTTTCTCTGGAGAGCTTATCCCATTAATTTTGAGATTAATTTCTCCAAAATTGGAGCTTAACTGATTGTAGAATGCATAATGTCAACTATCATATAAGTATGACATCCCCCTCTCATCCAGCTCATAAGTCAAATTCTGAGTCGTGGTACCAACAGCTGCTTAACAGTTTGTCTTAACAAGATCTTCAGCTCTTCCAGCAGATGAGTTGGGCTGCATGACGGAACCTCTTCTACAGTCCTTCCAGGACTCATACGCCTAGTCTGGCACCAGTGGCTAGTCCTTCTGTCAAATTATCAGAAATGGTAACCAACCCCTCTGAAACCAGATTAGCAACCATCTCAAATGACTTTCAGCTAAATACTTTTTCTTTTGTCAATTCCAGACTTGGATTTTGACACTCTCCTGGATCCAGCTCCTTTCGCTGATGTGCCTAACATCATCATTGATGCTCCTGTAATAATTCCCTTCTCTCTTGATTGTTCCTTTCTTTCCAGGTCAGACTTGCTTCTGGAGTTCCTCTTCCAACTTGGTCAATACTACAAGCCAGCAGTTTTGGCCATCAAACTCACCATCAGCAACAGCATTCATTTCAAACTCTTTATGCAGAATTAAGGGCCCAAGTCACCGAGGCTTTATCCATAGCACTGAATTCTTCTGATCTTGAGAACATCCTAGATTGAGATATCGCGGCTTATGCTCTTCACTTTGCTGGCCAAGTTCTTTGAAGTTGGGCCACAAAGCTTCCAGCCTCTCCTGGATTCCATCTCTCCTTCTGCTTCAGATTCTGAGAAGCTCATAGTCGTTGCTTGCAGGATGCCATTCTCTCCTTGCACAACTATCTCATTTCTGGCACGTACCATCAGTATCTTCTGCTGATGGCTTTAGTAGGGTGCATGATTTGGCAATCCCCATCCAGTATCCCTTGTTCGCTGCCAGCCCATATTTCTGGTGTTCTTGACATAGCCCATTGGCAAGCGCTTAAGACTAATCTTCCAGCTCCAGTACCATATTGGGATTACTTGGGGTTATTCGCTGACTACCTCTTCCTGTACTGTTGCTTCCATCCCCGCCCTGGGATATCGCGTTTGGCTTCTTCTGACATCTCAATTTCCCTTCCCCTAGTCGCTTTCTCACAGGGATCTGCATCCGCTCAATGAACTTGGTTTCATGTAGGTTTGGCCCTCGCTAGCATCTGATCTCACATAGATTTTGATGGGTTATTCACTCCTACTGCAATCCATCCTCCCTCCCCCAAGAGGTGACATAGGCGGAATTATCACTGAATTGAGGATAATCAATAAAAAAATAAAAATTATGAAATATATTAGTTTTTTCTATGCAGTTTCTAATAATGTTTTTCCAATAACTTTATCAGTCTTTTATTTTTTTCTTCTTTTATTCCATGGGACTTGACCTTGTTTTGGTTCAGCGGTCCATCTTTTTATTTTCTTCCCTCAAACTGGATCCTAGGTATTCTTAGACCTACCATCTTTCTATGGTTCAGAGGTCCTTTTTTGGACCTGGCCTAATAATTAGGACATTACCAACTTAATGGTTCATTGGTCCTTCAGGAACTCTTTTTTTGTTATCTTTTTCATCGATCCATCACTTCAAATAACTAGGATGGACTTGATTTACTACCCTTCCATCCAAGAGATTCTTGAGGGAGTAGGCGTCCATTGCCATCTTGGCAATAATCTCAAATGTACCTGACCACAATGCACCCAGTTTGTTTCTTCTCCCAAAACTATGCATATCGCAATAGACAACTATTTCGCCTATTTGATATTCTGATAAGGCAGTCAGTTCTTATTGTCTGTTGATTTTGCTCATATCCTTTTCTTCAAAGTTGTATTGAATACTTACAATTGCATTTCGATCAGGATATTTGTCAATTGGTTCAGGTACTGCTCAGCACTCATCACCAAGGTTGGTTCCATTGACTAATAAGATTGGCGGCAACGCGGCCTTCCTCCCATATAACAACTCAAATGATGTTTTCCATCACTGTATGATGACTGATATTGTAGGCGAACGTCACCAAACTCAGGTACGTTCCCCATGCAGAAAATTCCTGTGACCAGCTTCCTTAGCGTCGCAGCTAGCATTCTATTAACTCGCTCCACCAATCTGTTCATCTCCAGCTGGCAGGGTACAGACATGACTCCTCAGATCCTCATTATCTCATTTAACCGCAGGATCACATGAGACATGGAGTTTGACCCATTGTCACTAAGCAGGACCTGCGGGCATCCATGTCAGTATACTACTTGATCCAGGATGACCTTTGCGGTACTGGTAGCGTCTACTTTCACCAGGGCTTTCATCTTGACCCATCTTGTCAGATGATCGATTGTAACTAATACATACTTGGCTCCCCCTGTGCTCATTGTCAGCGGTCTCATCATGTCAATAGACACCATATGCCAAGCAAATCCAGGGTGGACCAGTCAATATCCAGTTTTATTCTTATGTGGCTTGTGCAGCTGGCACTCCACACAACAAGCTAGATAATTGGCGACATCATAGCTGATTGACTCCCAATAGTAGTACTGGTAAATATGGTCGGATGTTTTTTCAGGCCTTCATGCCCAACAACCTTATGAGCGGCTTGAATGATAGCTGCTCTTTCCAAAGGCTTTGGGAATAGTAACCACTTCCCATTAATCATCTTAGAAATTGTCCATCAATGGTCTTGGTATTTTCCATCACTTTTTGAAGCCTACCTTGGATTTCTTGGGGCTCGATCCTGATTTCTCCATTGACCATTCTCTGGAATAACTCATCCACCTGCTGGTATACCATCTGGACCATTGGTAACTGCAATAAGCCATCCACATTCTGGTGAGAAGCCCCCACTAAGTGGACAATCTCATAATTGTAATCCTGTAGCTTTAGTGCTCATCAGGCCAGTTGTCCTTCTGGTTCTCTCAAATTGTGGAGCCAACACAACGAGGAGTGGTCCATCACCACTTTAAAGTGCATTCCGTGGATGTACACCTGAAACTGTTTTCAGGCGTAAATGACTACAAGGCATAAACATTCAGTTACGGTGTAGTTCCTCTCAGTAGCTGAGAGTGTCTGGCTCACATATGCCACCGGATGTTCATCCCCAAGTTCATCTCCTTGGCTCAATATGGCGCGTATTGCCATTAACAAAGCATTGGTTTGTATAATAAACTCTTGATCAAAATTCGGATATTTCAAAATCAGAGAATCTATTAGATATTGGCATAACTCATTGAAGGATTTCTGTGCTTCTTCATTCCATATGAATCCTTTCTTAAGATTTTTCAACAGATGGAATAAGGGCTCAGCAATTCTGGAAAAATCCCAAATAAATCTTCTATAGTATCTGACCATTTCTAAGGAACACTTGGATATCTCAGACACTCTTTGGCACAGCCATTTGTTCTATGGTTTCAACTGCCTTTGACTGTCAAATCGGTCTCATCCTGATCAGTAGATTTTCCCCAGTATCAACCTTGTGGATCACATCTCTCATGCATCCCAAATTGTGGTCTTCCTGGAAAATCCTTTCCAATACTATTCGAACAATTCAAGCACCTCCTCTTGCTGTCCTTCCGTCAGATCAGCGAGTTGCTCTCAATCAACCAATAGGTTATTACTCTAAGTTACCCCAGCCAATAATTCCATCTCATTGAGGGTCCCAAAATTGTGGAATTTCCTCAGTTTGGCCATCAAATTTCCTTGTCACTTTCTAGGTCCACAAATCATGGACCAATTAAATCGATGTTTAATATTTTTTATATTTTTTATATAATTTTTTGTTGTATTTTTCTTTTGCAATGGGACTTACAATCTAGAAAAAGGTTTAGTGGTCCTTCTTTTCCCCTTCATCCAAACTGGGCCCTAGGTATACTTTAACCTACCAGTTATCATGGTTCAGAATATTATTCTCTTAAGATTTAACCATCCATTTGGGTTCAGTGGTCCTCTTCTGGAACTTGACCAAAATCTCAGGACATAACCATTTAATGGTTCAGAGGACCTCTGGGAACGTTGCATATATTTTCTTTTAGGTCCAATACATCCAATTTTTTAGTATTGACCTTCCTTCACTATATGACCAGCAGCGTTGTTTCTTCATGTTTAGGCTACACTTGCCGACTTTTTGGCAATCTCTTAAATATATTATACCTTTAATCCCAACTGGTTATTCGTCCAACAGGTCCTAATTTCATCTCATTTTTTGGCAACTGATGTTTGTATCTCATTAGTCAACAGTTCTGTTCAATTGTGGTAGATCATTTTTCTCCTGAAAACGTTTTTATGGCATTCATTGCCATCCTTAATTACACAGGTCGTTCTGGCCACATTAGCTTCATCCAATTTCATCTGAATCGATGAACTTGTCTCAAGCAATTTCTGATCATTAGTTGAGTGTTATTGAGTCAAACTGATTCTCTCCACTATCTTAGATCAATAATTTCCTGTTTTGACTTCATATCTCCATTGGTATGGCAATCCAATACTCATAATTGATTGCTTCCTATTTCAACCAATGCCTCATCTAAACACTCACTCCTCAGGATTATTTAAAGCGGACCCAATTTCAACCCAAGTTGGCCCTGCTGATTCTCTTCATCTCAGGTAGATGTTGGGTGGAACAGGTTTTCTTGCAGCACTAGATAGTTTCATATCTAGGCTGCAAGTCGTATTCCCATAACTTGAGTATCCTCAATTCGCTTCACTTGGAGCTCCATTTATGAGCTGGGTGAACGCCAATGAATGTGATCCACTTCATGTTCTATATTTATTAATGTTACTTTCCTTAGTAACTTATTTCTGGAATTGGAAATATCTTCATATGACATCATGTCTCAGTATCTTCTACTCAACTACACCCCTGTAGTGAGCACCACTTTGTAAAAAATTATGGGTGATGATTATTTTTAGCAAATACCCTATAAACTTATTACTTGCACAGGTTTGAGTTTTGTGCATTTCTTCTGCATTGTATGATAGTTGATATAATCAGTTGATAATAGTATGACGACTATTATCTGTAGTTAAATGGATTTTAGATCTCAGCCTAACGCTTGGCCAGTCTTCCACTCTTAATACTTGTGATGTCTCAACATAGGGATTTGTGCCCTCATACCAACTCACCCAACCTTCTCTTAGATTCCCATTGATTGTTTCTCCGGTTCAACACACAGTCGGCAGCCATCAATAATTTGATTCTGCTTCTTCTCTTATCTCCACTCAGATCCTTACTCTTTTCCTTAAAGAGTCTCCCAATTATCACACACAGCAATAATATCCCTGAGAAAGAATAGAACAAATGGATGCTGATAAAGCGTATTAAGCTGGTATCTAATGTATACTCTTTATTAAACTCTGTACTAAACTGTTGTTACTATATAAAACTATTATTGGGTAAAAACTATTATCCTTTATTAGTGATTTAAAGAATTTATAGCGGAGGTTTTGGCGCCCAACCCTCAGTTAACACCTCCTCAATAAAATGGCAGCCGTTGCCATTGAATCACCCATCCTCATCTCAGCAGTGATAGTCTTCCCCATCCTGGCTAGGATTCCATCGTTGGACATCCTCAAGACCTAAAATGGAAAGAGTCAGAAAACGTGTCCCTAACGTTTTCCTCTCGTTCTAAGTGAACCAACCATATTTTGCAAGCGACCTGTTTAGGTAATGGGACTTGTTACCCATTAAGGCAGGTTGCAAACCAACTGATCAATTCGCTAGTTGCAGACAGCATCACTCGCCTTGCAACTTACTCCTTACATTACCAATCAGTCGGTGATGAAACCTGACTGATCCCAATTGGTACACCTGATAGTTAATCAACTATCAGATGCCCCTATTTTGTTGGTGACTCTTCCTGACGAGATCTTAAGCATGCATTTAGATTGATCCCAATGGATCCAACCTGGCGAATAACCTAAAATCCCCCAAACATAGTTACCCTGAAATCAGGGTCAACTGATTTCCAATTCACCTCGCATTAGGGAATTATCCCCTAGCGATTTCTGATAATCTAGCTAGCTTGGAATATGGGCAGAAAACCCCAACATAAGAATATTATTTTTTCCAAAAAAAGGAGGTTATAGAATCATCCAATGTAGTACAATTCCCTGTGACCAAAGTCTAAGCCTTGAGATAAAATCAATGCGCAAACTCATTAACAGTTTCTCCTCAATTAAGGCTTAGTCCAATAAGTGTCTGTTTCTGGTTGGATAAGTTAGGTCAAACTCTTAAGGCAGATCAGTCTTGGCACCATTCCAGGTACAGCAGTTCTTCAGATGAGTTACCATGATGTCCTGAGCCACGTGACTAAGGTAGTTTTGTCAGTTGTTTGAGCTGCTGATTATTAATGGCTTCTTTCATAGTACTTTTACAACAACATAGAAAAGAAAAGTTGTTCTCTTCTCCTGGGAATTACTTATCTTTAAATGAAGGTTTAAAAGTGCTATTTGGAGGGTTTGAAGGCCAAACGACATTAGCCAACACTGGGGTGCTCCTTCTCCCAAAGAGGAAATATTATTTTAAGAATATTTGTGGGGATGAAGAGCATCCACATGATTTCTCAGGTCTTTTATATATTAAGTAACTAAATACACTCAATAATGGTTATCATGAAGATCCAATTTTTTGGCAAAGATCTGGTTTAACTGCAGAATTTTACTCTTTAAACTGACAGTAATATCTCAAAGTTCAAGTTGATGTCGCTTAAAGGCGAGTATTCTTTGCTCCAAGCCTCATACCTCAGTGGGTAAAGTAGCCAAGCCTGCAAAGCAGATCATGATTAGCATTCAAAGAAACTTCATGGAGAAGAGTTACTCCATTCTGAGTGAGTTGCGCTACTTGAGCTATATGTCCTAGTTGGACATCAATGTTTTGGAGTCGTCAAATAAATGACAGGAGGAGATTATCAGGGATTTCTGGATCAGCACTAGGTCCAGGCGGGCTAGGGGTCCTAGTGGCCCAGGGGATCCAGGGAAACCATGTCAGCCAGCTAGACCATTGCAACCATGAGCTCCAGGCTTGAGCGGCATTTCAGGAGGGCCAGCATTACCTGGCATCCCCGGTGGTCCAGAGGAATAGATACTGTCCTGAGAATCACATATATCATGGATTAACTCTTTGAAAAATGGAGACGTTAAAAGGAGGACATCAAGTTATCAATTTGAGTTTGTAATCCAATGTAAAATCTCTGATATGATTATGAATGATAACCTCTTAAGTAACTAAAATAATTGTAGAGTTGCATCATACAAATCTCATTATTCCCTCATCAAGATGTTTAACAGAACCTGAATCTCGTTGATGAGTTGCAAATTTTATAATATGATGCTTCAGTTTTTAATACTGAATAGAGAGGCAGATTAATAGAATCAAAGGAGTTGCAATTGTAAAGTCTCAAATAACTTTAAGTGTCAAAGTAGTTTCTGATGATGAAACCTGGGTACTTGTTGTAAATGGTACAGGTAAGATTTACAGATTGATGCAAATAACGCTCTAGACATCCTGCTCTGCCTGTTCTCCATCAAGTGAGGAACTGTCAGCTAAACTCATCATAGGGGCTGGTACTGCAAGAATCATCTTCGCCTTTCTTGACTCTTGGGATGAAGGCCCAAGAAAAGAGGAGCTGGAGAGCTTCAGAAAAATCTGAAATTTGTAATCGATACTGTTCCACGGAAGAGGTGAGGAGGTTTACCTCCATAGATGAGCTAATAAAAAGTTGCGAGTCAGTATCACTTCACTTATATGCATAACAATTGCATAGTCACTGAGGTTAGTGGCATCACGATCTGAAGAGGTTAATTATGCATAATCATTGTTGTTCATTGTAATTATAACTTCAGTGGGAACTCAAGGTGAAATCTGGTAGGGAGCGCCAGTTTTTTCAGGATACAGGGGATAAGATCCAACTGTCCCTTAGGAAAAGTCCAGGATACCCAAAGTTCTGGGTGAAGGATACGGAAAAAGGTTTACTTTAAAGAAAAAGTCTTCAACCAAGGAAAAACCTCCTAAGTTAGTGTATCTAAGAAATATCATCACTATACAAATAGTGGGAAAAAGCTAAAATTTGTGGTGAAATAATGCAAATATCAATCTCTTTCAATATAAAAATATACAAGTTTCCAGGGAATTATTTGCAGATAAAAATTTTAAGTGAATCCAAGCCAAGGTCTATACTAAATAGCAATTGGGGATTCTGTGACTGTAAGTCTAGAGACCCAACCTATTGGGCTAGACTGGGAAAAGGTCCCTTTTAGGAAGAAGAAGGGACTTAGTGACCCTGTGGAGCCCTTGGCTCAACTGGGGGACTTGGGTCATGTAGTGGATGAACGTTGGGTCACTGCATTGGCACTACAAAACCCCACCACAGTACCCCAGTTGGCTGCTTCTGCTCTGATTGAAAGTATAAAAGAGGTATGTAATAAGTAATACAAGCCAGAAGCCTTCAACAGCAGCTTCCCCTACCACTGAGCCCCACTCCGCCATCCTTTACATCCTTGGGAAAGAAGAAAATGGGCCTCAAAACTCAGGAAAGGGCTCACAAGTCAGAAAACTGGGTCTGGGACACAGAATCTGAAATTCCGGGTCAGGAAAGCCAATCTGAGTCAGTAATTTGCTTTTGGGAAATTTTGAAAAATCTTTTTAAAATTTCACAGAATCGACCCTGGCAGATCCCAATTTGGCTGCCCCTTCAATCTGAGTTAATCCACTTATGTTTGAATCGGTGATGGTCCCTTCCTGGAAGATCAAATGATTATGTTGCCAGAGCTTTTGTGACCTTTGCGTAAGCTGGATGATGAAGCCCTGAACCCAGGCTGAGTACCCATGAGTATGTCAGCTATCACTGCCCAGGAAAACGTACCCACGGCCCCTTTTCACCACTTCATATATAAGGCAACTGCCTCTGTAAGGATCAGTTGTCAGTCCATTTTAACCTTTGAGTTTTAATAAAAACTACTCCCTCCTATACCTATTCTGCAAGCTCCACCACTTTCTTCACAATTCTTTTACTTAACCCAGCAAAGTATGCAACAATCTGCATCCTAGGGCTGATGGTTGTTGAGTGGGCCTTCCAAGCCATCAATTTAGTGGCCCACCAAACAGTGATCATGCTCCAGGAATTCGCCGCAAGCCTATGATATCAATACGCTGCTTTGTAAGAGTTCTCAGATCCACTAAACTCTTTGCAACGACCTGTTTACCATTTGACCCCTGGAAGACCAGCTTTGGGTCTGACTCCCACTTTGAAAAATAATCTGAAAATTCAACCTAATCACCTCACTAATCTGCTAGTGGTTTAGTGGAATTTGGGTGGAGTGAGGCTGTCTCTGCTAATTGCAATTCCCCATTTGGAGGTAAAGACTCGCCATTCACACAACTGCGAGGTGGGAACCAGGCACCAAACCATCTGGGCCATTCCTCTGAGGGCTAATCCAACCCAAATCATTTAAAAAAATCAATCTGCCATGCTGGCGATGTACCCAACCTCACTATCCAACCCAAAACCTCTCAATGGACACAAGACGAGGCCCAAGGCCTCCCAATGGTCAGAGAAATTTGATTTGTTTTGTTTTACTAGGCTGATCATCATTTCAAAAATTTTGAAAATTTTTATGATTTTCAGAAATTTTACTATGATGAATCAGTCCAAAATGGTTGGGAAAATGAAGCCAAAGGTCAACAACTGCAAAACCAGGAGAATTGGTCGTCCTCCTTACCTCTCCCACCCTTGGTGGATGCCCAACAAGACCCGCGGTTGCCCCATTGCAGCCATTTGGTTTGTTATGGGGGCCTTTGGTATGTTTATTAACTTCTATTTCACTCACCATAATAATAGGGGATCCCTCCTACAACTGCTCAGAACTGCTATGCCCTTGGCATTCTGGGCTTTCCACTGGGTTGTTACACACCCAGATTGAAAGCCCAGTCTTACTTTAATCAGCAGATTCCATTACAGTGACATTCTGGTTACTTCTGCTAATTAGGATTCATTTGCCTCATATATCAGGTTTGAATTCTAATATTGGTTGGTTTTTGTCAGGCAACATTTGATTGCATAGATTGGGATTCAAACCCTATTAAGAAATTAGCTGAATGTATTCCTCCCAATAATATCAGAATAGGGGTTCTGGTTAGTCAGGCATAATTGCAGCTAATATAATTTAATATTATTTGATGTTATATATTAACAAAATAATTTAGGTTTGGCAGAATCTGCGTTTGCTGCTGATTGACCATTTATTGGTCAGTGTGGGATTTTCCAGCAGAAAGCTGAAGTATCATTACAAAATTATCATTATGATACCGCTACTAATTTGGAGCACCCGCGACTCATGCTGAGGATTATCAAAGGTAATTTATCTAATAAATTATATACAATTGACTGGCGACTTATGCTGGGGATGTATTGACCTAATCTAAAATCCAGTGTATAGATGAGCAGATTGGGAGGTAATTGCTACCATGAACACTAAAGATTAATTATAGTAATGGCTTGAATGGCCAAGGGGTTTCATAGGCGCAGTATCATATATTATGTATAGCTACTCTTCTCTCCAAATAAAGATCTCTCGCCCATATTATTTTAATTGTTAGTGTTTGTCAGCTAGATTGGGATAAAATGGGACTAGAGATCCCTGAATTTGGTGCAAGGTGACATACCTGGTGTGGCAGACGCTGCCAGATCCCATGCCTCAGCCCTGTGAGGAACTGGCGGGAACATGGCCAACTGCCATCAATGATGATGTGCTGACTGACCATCAGCCCTGCAAGGTGCACCGCAGGAGTGCCTTGGCCACCCAGGATGGGGGCAGGACTCGCTGAGGCACACCACAGACCCTGGGGCTTAGGTGAAGTCGTTGGTCTGCTGTGTTGGTGGGTTGGACGTGGACTTATAGGGGGTTGGTACGCCTATGAAAGTGAAACAGCAAAGGGTCAACTAGTCTTCATACTGGTTGGCCTTACACACTAGAGGAGCCCACTTCTCAGAAAAGTGATTTTCCAACATTGGTGCTCACTACTGGGGGCTTCACTAGTGGGCTTACTCAAGTAGTTGGAGGACAAGGTTAGGAGGTGGTAAGGGCCAGTGGTTTGGACTGACACTCCTTCTATGGGCGCTAGGTATGATTGGCCCACTTTGGGGTGGGTTGCGCTGGAGGAATACCATCTGGTTGAGTGAGGGAAATGTCGAGAAATTAACCAGAAAGATTCCTCCCAAAAAATATCAGAATTAGGGGTGTCAGTTAGTTGGGCGTGATTTTCAGCTAATCACCCAGGTTGATATTATTTCACATTATATATTATTAATCAATTTAGGTCTGGTAGCATCTGCGTTTGCCACCTATTGACCATTTGTGGCTCATTGTGGGTTTTTTGGCGGAAAGCCAAAGTATCATTACCAAATCACCAACTATGGTTCTGCTACTAATTTTAAGCACTGGTAACTCATGCCAAGGATGCTCAAAGTTATATTTATTTAATAATTTTTATACAATCAACCGGTTACTCATTCCAAGGATGGATTGACCTAATCTAAATTTCATTGAATAGATGAGCGGATTGGGAGGGAATCACTATTTGAATAATGACCATTTATTAGATTTCTGACTTGGATGGTTGAGGGGTTTCATAGGCGCTATAGCCTATAGTATAGGTAGTTATTTTTCCCTCCAAATATAGATCTCTCTCCCCATATTATTTTAATTGTTAGTAGTTCATCAGCTAGATTAGGATAAAATGGGACTGGAGATTCTTAAAGTTAGCACGAGGTGATGTGCCTGGAGTGGCTAATGCTGCCAGCTTCCATACGTCAGCCCTGTGAGGAACTGGCAAGAACCTGGCCAACTGGGCACCAATGATGATGTGCTGACTGACCGTCAGCCCTGTGGGGTGGAGCGTGGGAGTGCTTTGGCCGCTCAGGATGGGGGCAGGACTCACCGGGGCATGCCCAGATGGGTTGGCAAATGGTCAGGATGGTAAGCAGCGTGGGAGTGCCTTGGCCGCCCAGGATGGGGGCAGGACTCGCCAGGGAACACCATGGACCTTAAGGCTAAGGTGAAGTCGTTGGTCTGTTGTGTTGGTGGGTTGGACGTGGACTCATAGGGGGTTGGTACGCCTATGAAGGTGAAACAGCAAAGGGTCAGCCAGTCTTAATACTGGTTGTCCTGGCACACTAGTGGAGCCCACTGCTCAGAAAAGCGATTTTCTGACAAACCCCAATATCAGGAGCCATTGATGAATTTAGTTGGGGTTCATCCCTGATAATTTTTTTGACTAAATATTTAGTTCAAGATTGAAACTTATCATCAGATTGACTTGAATCCTTAATTCGCACCAGAATTCCAACAATATAAAGTACTAACCAACTGATTTCTGCTCAATTATGTCTTATTGTAAATATTATAAGATCTCTGATTAGTCTATCACCTAAGGATCAAAAAGTAGCTTCTATTGATTTAAAACACAATAGTTTGTATCAGAAATGCTTATTCTGAATATGACTTTAGATCAAAATCAAGACAATAATGATCATGAAGCCTCACTTCAGATTAAGTGGATCAACCCAAAATCATTATGCACAACGGCAAAAATCTGAACACTTTGCCATATTAAAATCCTTGCAATGATAAAAAATCATTGACATTAAAGTAATTGTGCCACCTGGTTATATCCACGTGTTTGCCCTAATAACTATATTGACTCATAACACTTATATAGTTGGAATGTCTCGTGATAGTCTTGATCCCAGATATTTTTTATGCTTTTTTCTTGCTTTAAAAAAGGGGTATAAAAATCATTTTCTATTAGAAAATAAAGTATTATTTATCATATACATATTCTTTGTCAATTGCCAGAACTATTTGTGGTCACCTTTTCATCCCAAATTTTTAGATAGTTGTTAAGTTTTTATTCTTTTGAAACTATTGTTAATGTTGAATACTGAGGCTAGACACTAGTGAGCTGTACCTTAACAGGATTTCAACAATTGGTGCTCACTACAGGGGGCCCTGTACACCGGAATTGCTAATTATTAATCATCAAGATGAAAGATTAACTTGCCTTTAGCGTTACTGAATGGATCAAAAATAAGAACGGTGAAGGGAATGAAAGGATGGACAGGAATCTGCTATCACATTAAAAGGAGAGCAATTTAGCACGTTGTGATACCAAAATCCAATTAGATTACCTGGCCTTCCGCTGGAATTGTTACAGATCTAACCATGGCATATTAACCATGTAGACATTATGTCTTGCAAGAAAAATTCCTTTGTATAATATCATTTGATGTTCCTCTATGAAACTAAAACTCTCCTAGATACTTACAGTCAACTTACTAAGATGGCTACACTTGTTTAAAAATTTATCCACCTGTCCTTGTTCTATATGTTACATTTACTGGGAGTGCATCATTAAAAGCATTTGCGTCACATAGCAAACAATGTTGCCCTGAAACTTGCTTATGATAACATCTACAACATGGTTTCCAAGTCATGTTAGGAATATGAGATTTTGGAGTATAAGAGAATCAAAGTATTCATTATTTAACTTCATTAGTGACTTACTATGATCAATTCTGTTGTTGTGAAGCACATAGAATAAGCCATGAAAATATTTCACAATGAATAGATGAATTTGCTGCTAAGGCACAGAATTTTCTTAGAGAGTTTTCTAGAATACTTATTAATCTTGAAGCTCGAATTAATAGTGAACTATTATCTCAAGCATCTACCAACAAGATGATTAATAAAATATAGTTGCTTTGGAACAACAACTAGCTTAGGCCTTATCACGCCTTGGTGATCTTATGAAACTTTTGCCTCAAGACATTCATGAATTGTTTACTACCTTGGATACTAATATTACCCAAAAGTAAAAAGAGTTGAAGCTGAAGGCCTCCATCAAAGATGCTGAATACTTGGAACATTAATTTAATGAATGTGAGAATGAGTTTCAAAAATGTCAAGTGGCAATTGAAGCAGATGATCTGTTAAGGATTTTTACAAGCGCTCAGCTTATATAAAAGGTTCCTATGAGCAGGTTAAGGATGATCTATTCTCTCAAGGTCTCATCTGTCTGATGATTTGTGATGTAAGAAGATCAAGGAGGATATCCTTAAGAGAGTTGAGAAGATAGAACTTAACAATTAGAATTTAATTTTTTTCATATAATCATCGCTTTAAGGTTGAAGATCCTGAACATTGGGTAGATGACCTTGTGACTAGCAAGGTTGCGCTTAAGCCATAATGTCCCTTTGTGAATCCAGAGCTTATGTGTCTCCCAAGCCATGGAATATTGAATTAAATCTATATTAGAACAAATTAGCCAAATTTCTTGATTTTATAGATAAATTAGATATATGATATGAGGTCACTGGGTGCATTACTCCAGCTTTTCATACCTTTACCAGTGGCAATTCTGTCTCATTAAACCCATTTTTAAGGAAAAGTTTACGCTCCATCAAAGGTAGCATCACCTCATTTTATGTATGTCTATGAATTGGCGATGGAAGGAGCGACCAAAAATTAGACATATTCTCTCCTACTTAAATCATATGGCCCAGGAAGTTATGGTTCCACATATGGACAATCTCAGTACATGAACTGGGGTCAAGGAAGCTCTTATCAGAGAATCTGGTTCCAAAAGAGTTTGAACATGAAGCAGCAGGCCTTCATGCGCATCAGTGTGCAGAATGAAGAACCAGTTGCCACTATTGCTTTCAGTTCTACATTAGGCTCAAACCTTGCTAACCTCCAAGATACTTACCCTCGACAATTTATTAGCTGACATGACAGGGTTGGCTCTTCTATCCTTATTTGGCTATACACATCTTTTCAGTAAAAGTTTACTATAGAAATGTTCATGACATAAAGAAAGCCCTGTTAGAGGCTGTTGATTTTCAAAAACTCAAGGCTACCTGATGAGTTACTTCAAAACCTAGAGTTCTAACTAAAAAGGATCCTAAACCAAAACCAATTGGATGTCCAAAGTGAACCTATTGCAGCAAGATTGGGCATTTTGAGATTTTTTTGTCAAAATAAGAAATCAGAAGCTGAATTTCAGGGGAAAGACTTTTCAGATTAGGGATAAGTACCCCTAATGCTGATGAATCTGTAACACCTGAAAACTCCCCTCTTCAATTACTATATAACTTGTATTGAGAACGTCTCTGAAGAAGAGCTTGAAGTGGTTACAAAGATGTTGACTATAATGTTTTAGGGGCACATGCAGGGATTGAGATACACAATCTTCTGAATGCTGAAATTTAGAAAAAGCTATGGTGCCTGTTAAATTAGCACTAGGGCATCAGATTCTGATGCACAGGTTATTTACATTTAAAATTACAAGGTACTTTGAGAGGATAGTGATTTTGAAAACTTTCAAAGGAAACTTTTTAGCAAGAGAGATATATATTTATAAATAAAAGGAAGCACAATATAGTATTAAATACTGACAAAATTTATCGACTCACTGATAGTCTCTTCACTCAGGATTTCTCCAGTGATGTAGGAAAAAAGGATTTCTTACCACTATAGTCCCACCAAGATATGCTCCTTCCACTAGCGTTCCTATTGGTGCATTTTTTATGTACTAAGCAGCAATCAAAAGTGATAGACTAGAGGATTAATTATCTAATTTTTTGTCTGGGGGAGCAAACTACAAGAGCTCAATTATATTATTATAATTATGATCACCCAACTGTAATCAATACACTAGCAAATGACCATAATAAAAATAGAAATCATCCTGCTAAATATTTTATGCCAACGCGAGGGATATGAGAGAGTAGTAGAATTAAACTTAATTGTAGTGGAAATTGCACCAGTGTAGTTTTAGTATTTTATCTGCCATGACAATTATTAATAAGATGATGCACCAAGGCCAAAGAACCAAAAGTAATTAACACAGCTTTAGCAACACCTTATAAAGTTGTGATCCATGTGTAAAGCAAATATATTAATGGATCAAACCCTATGTCTAATTAATAGCTAACAAAAGGCATCTAAAATATTGCACAAACTGATGGTTGGTCAAACCAACTGCAACAGTGCCCAATGAAAACTACCTCAGTCAAATACTGGGTGTAAGTCTGGAAACTCAACCTCTTAAGATATATTGTAAAAAGTTTCCTTATGGAGGAAAAAAAGGGACTTAAAGCACCTGTGGAACCCTTGGTTCAACTGGGTGATCTGGCCCATGTTGTTGATGAGTGCTGGGCAACTGCTTAACTTCCCAAAACCCACCTACTTTACCCCCCTTGTCTTCTTCTTCAATTTTGATTAAGATCAAGGGGTTTGTAAAGAATTGTTTTTGGCCAGAGGCCACCAGCAAGACCCCAACCCTCATCTGGTCCCCTCCCGTGTCATCTCCCATCCCCTTGATTACTGTAAAAGTTTCTCTTAAAACTCAGAAAACCTTTTATCAAGGCAGAAACATGGTTAAGGCCCATAATTTGAGATTCTGTGTCATGGGGCGCCAATATGAGTCAAAAATTTGTCCTTAAAATTTTAATTAAATTTAAATTAAATTGATCAATGAGATCAAAACTGCTGAAAACAATTCCACTGAGCTTCCAATTCAAGCTATCCGCTTAAGTTTAGATTGGTGAGAGTACCCCCACAGCTGATCCTGTAATTACATTGTCAGAGCGTTTATGACCTCATAAGTAAGCTATCTAACGAACCCTCAAACCCAGGCTGCTTGTTGCAAGCACGTCTGCCATCCCAGTTCAAGTTATTCCCCCAATATCTTCCCCCATCATAAATTATAAAAGCCAACCACCTCTCCTAGGGTCAGTTGTTGGTTCATTCTTTATCTTAAGTTTAGAAAAAATCATTTTATAAATCCCTCTCCGCAGGTTCCAAAAACTTGCTTCATACCAAAATTCTCAGTTAAATCCAACTAAACGCGCCACTATTAGCATTCTGAGACCAATAATTGTTGCATGGGTACTCCGATCCATTGATCCAGCAGCTCGCCGTGCAATAGCTGATGTCATCAGAAGTCACACTCCTGACCTGATTCTTCAATCTGCCATCCAAGATGGGCTCCCTGATCCACCAGATTTAGTTCGCCAACCCACCACTGGTTCAGCAAAGTCTGGCCTATCAAAAGTCATGCAACCCCTCACTTGGGATTCCATCATTATCCGCTCAACTCTTTTCGCCATCCCACCACTGAGTTGGCACAATCTGGGAGAGATGAGGTCCTCATTCCAATGACTTTTTTAAGTCATTCATGGGCGATTATTGCCCATTTTCACAATATGGCGGCAAAATCCAGGCACTGATCCCATGAGCTTTACTCCTCAGGGCTTCTGCCTTGACTTAAATAAATAAAATTGATCCGCCACATAAATAACTTTTCTGATACTGCGCGGCAGCCCAAACCACCTCAACAACCACATGATGATGCCAACCTCACTCTGTATTTTACTTTGAGCCAATTTGATTCGATTTGTGAGCTTAATCCCCATTTTTATGTGGCAGAAATAATCAATTAACATACAGGTCCTTATAGTTACAAAACTAAACCTAGTAATCATGGTATTGATAAAAGGCCAGCAACTGCAAACCCAGGAGGATTAGTCATCATCCATGCCTCTCCCACTCTTGGTGTTTTCCCCAGAAAGACCTGAGGTTGCTCCATTTCAGCCATCTGGTCTTACATGGGGGCCTTTGGTATGTTATTTAACTTTTACTACCCTTGCAGGAACCATAGGGCGTCCTTCCCCCAAGTCATCAGGGCTTCTTTACCACTGGCATTATGATAATAGCACTGGGTTGTCACTCACACAGATTGAAAGCCCTGTCTTACTATAATTAAACAGGCTCCATGACATAATGAACCGATCAATAACCTCAGCACTTTCCGCCTTCCTCCTGAGACCATCCAAAGCATTTTCTTATATGTTCACAATTACTTACATTCCCTATGTGACCTATACTTTTTTGTTAGTCTATTGTTTCACTCTTCAGAGCATTCAACCAACTTATCTTGTCACGGAGCAATGATCATGTAGCACCAGGAAATCAGGCTTCCCCTTCAGTAAGTGTGGTGTTAGTGGGGATTTCACCAGTCCCTAATCAGAAGTTGCAGAGAAGGTGCTTGTTTCCCTGGAAGAACTTCCTTGCGCTTTGCAGCTGGGTGTTCTCAAACTCCTACTCCTACTGATGCACTTAGTGTGGCTCCCTTAGACTCTTTGGAAGGAGAGGCTCGCCACTGTGTCAGAGGTGTGCTACGTTCTGCAAACAAAATTGGGAATCATATTCCCTTATTATATAGTTTCTGCTGCAGTACAAGCACCTTAATCTAGGTCCTCCCGCCTCTTCCGCCTTTTCGCCCTCTACCAGAATGTCTCTGATATGTCTTCGCTCATTAAATGCTCCACAGCATTGGTTCCTTCAGTTAAGACCCCTACTGAAATTTCAGTGTCAGCCTTTAGAGCAACCTTGGACACTAATACAGCTAGAAATCCCTCATGGGATCCTCTCCCAATTTCTACGGAGGCAGAATTTTCCTTGGCATATTTTATTGGGGCAAAATCTCCACAAAACCATACACTCAGTGGCAGCCATGTCATCCTCTCATTCAGCAAATCCCTTAAGCTAGTTAATCTTAGTTGAATACATCTGCCCTATTCCTTCAGGAAATAAGGGTCCAGGAAAGCGTTCCTCTGGGGCTGCAGTGATACCCCCTTATCCTTAGGATACCCTGAGAGTAACAAAGTACCTATAAAAAACCCTTTCTACCCACCACTAAATAAGTTAATTATAATGTTGAACCCAGAAAACCCTTAGTTAACACTCAATCAAATGGCCAGGTGGAAGCCCACATGGATAATGGTCTAGAAACTGATCTTTATAACACCAACTTAAGTCCTACTCCTACCATATCAATTCCTTTTTTCGCACAGGATCATAAAGGTCCCTCTGAGATGTTGACGTAGATCCTCCCTCACCTGCAAGTGAGATAAACAAGTCCATAGCCGCTGATACTACCAACCCCATCTTGTCTGTAAACAAGGAGAACCTTGTAGATGACCTCTTTAGGAATACTCAACATAGTTCACTTTTGACCAAGAATTCTCTTTTCATTATGGGTCCATCCCCACCTTCTGCTTCTCCCTTGCTGCCCAAGATCAATAAGGAGTATCAAGCTTACTTCTTGTTTCCAATTAACTTCATAGTAGGGATATATAAGGTTACAGTGCAGGCTCTCCTTGATACAGAGGTATCAGGCAACTTCATGAATCTAAGAGTTGCTCACTCATTAGACCTAGACACTATTATAGCCCCCTTAATTGGTCGACTCATCAATCCAAAAACTTATCATATCGTTCAGCGTCCACTACATTTCCTCATTCATGAATTCTGATTTTGCGACCACTTTTCAGCAGTACCTGATCTACTTTACCCTGTCATCATGGTGGTAGGCTGGTGGCGTCATCAACAGGTGAACATCAACCTTGATCGCGACACCTTGTTATTTAACAATAAGAAGTGCAGTGGGTCTCTTTCTGCTAAGCATCACCTTTCGAAAATCAATTCAGCCTAAAATTTAGCTCCACTAAAGAGATTTACGAAAACTATTAGCAAATATGGCGGGAAACCCCGCAAAAGAACCCGCAGGCTATGTTAAACGAGCCAGCACCACCCCAAACGAAGCAACCCTCGGTTACCCACCTCAGGGTCAACCAGAATCACCCGCTCTCAAGCAGCAGCCATGAAAGCAGGCACCACCCCCAACCTGGAGCTACTCCAACTAGCGCCAGTTCACCTGATCGCACTTCTGCAACCTGCACGCCTAACAGCTCTGTGTGCGCTGCCTCCCACCAACCCGCTGGGCCTTTCCAACCAAGGAGGCCATCACCCACGCTGTTTTAATGGCGTCTGCTCAGTTGAATGCAACTCAGCCCATCCAGGCATTCACCTCCCCCATTGTGTCAGCTAATTCAGCCCCATCTATTATTGCTGACACCGTGTTTCTGGCTCCCTCCATGAGGGGCGATACCCAGCTACCTGGCCCCCAAATCCTCATATGTAAGGTTGGATTAGCCGCACATTCTGGTTCACTAGGCACCAAATTAGGACAATCTACTCTTCCCAATGAGGATTCAAATGGTTCGGATTTTGGAACTTCACACCAGTTCCAATCTCACCCGTCACATTTAAACCCCGTAATTGGCACTTCTCAAGTCGGCACTTTATCTCAATATGCTGAAAACGACCAATTCACCAATAATCCAATGAGTTTTGCTTACGAAATCACAGCAAATACTCGGGCTGAATTTACCCAAATAGATTGGGATGGTGATGAAACATTGCCCTCCTCCCAATTGGCTGGAGTTAATTCCAATCTGGATGGGACTCCCCAATTTAGTGAGGCCCAACAATCACCTGGCCCCCAAACCCTCGGATGTAAGGTTGGATTAGCCGCACATTCTGGTTCACTAAGCACCAAATTGGGACAATCTACTCTTCCCAATGGGGATTTAAATGGTTCAGATTTTGGAAATTCACACCAGTTCCAATCTCACCCGTCCCATTTAAACCCCATAATTGGCACTTCTCAAGTCGGCACTTTATCTCCATATGCTGAAAACGACCAATTTACCAATCAGCCAGTGAGTTTTGCCCATGAAATCACAGCAAATACTCGGGCTGAATTAACCCAAATAGATTTGGATGGTGATGAAACATCTCCCTCCTCCCAATTGGCTGGAGTTAATTCCAATCTGGATGGGCCTCCCAATTTAGCGAGGCCCAACAAACCCCCTCAATTGCTCATGACGCCAGCAACTGCTGTAACATTCCAGCAATAAGGGAACCGCAAACTTGTCCAAACCACCAGCTCACACTCAACCCGCAATTGCAGCCCAAAGCAAACACAAACGTACCAAAGGAGCCACTGGGGCGTGGCAAAAGCCTCTGGCACCAACGCTACCAAAGCTGATCCCCGTGAAGTGGCGTTTATTGCTGATGTTAAGAAGAAATGGGCCGAAACTAGGCGCAAAAAAGCTCTACTTCGCTCAATCCTCTCCCACGCAATTCGCCTTTATTATGGGCATAACCCCGTTGAATTCTATACAGAGAATTTCTTCTCATACTTTGCAGCGATTGCGGAGACATTCCCAATTAACACCACCATCCATGAATCAGTGGAGGGCCACTACATCAATGTGGGCTTCACTGAAGCTGCCCTTGCTGACCATGCTGCCACCCTCCAGGTCATTATTCCAGCCGCGGAGCTCTTCGCATCTCCTGCACACGTTCTCACCTAGGAGAAAATTTCATGGGTTACTTTCTCCAACCTACCAACGACTGTTGATCCTGAGTCTCTTAAACTGGCACTCCATCGTGGTTTAATGGAGTTTGTGTCTGTTCTTTCAGTGGACTTTAGCGTCCCCTCTTACTATGCTCCCACTCAAAGAGCTCACACTGCCAGGGCGTCGTTCATCCCCTCCCCCACTGTAACCCGCAACATTGAGATTATTCCTAGTGTGGCGTTAGTTGGGGCATGCCCTGAGATCTTTTTTGTCGACCCTGATCAGGCGCGCCCCCGGTGTTCATGGTGTAACGCCCTTGGACACTTGTATAGTGGCTGCACAGCTCGAAAACAAGCCCTCTTAGCCACCACCCAGGGGCCTAAACCAGGCCAAAACGATCCCACGTGGCTGCAGCAGCAATTCCACAACCCACACAATGGGTTCCCGTTCAAGACCTGTCCCCTGAGGCCTTACGCCTAGCAGTTGAAACAGCTAACCCCACTATTGGTATGGGATACCTTCGCGCTCATGCCCCCTTCCAATGGGCACCCCCTCTAATCTCCAGAGTCAACTCCCTCTCTCACCAAGCGCAAGGCATCTCCCACAGGGTGCCCCTCGTCAGCCACCCCCACTCAGGGCTCCGCGGCACCCTCACCAACCTCCACCAGCGATTTATCGCATCAACTCTCAGCTCCCAATGGAGCTAGGCCCACCAGCGTGGACTGGCAACCCGCGGCCTACTATAGAAGTGCCACCTCAAAGAGTCCTACCCCAACCCCACAGTCCATTTCGCGCGGATCCTTTGCAGTGTTGGAGGAAGTGAATATGGACTCAGACTCATCAAATGGGGACACCGCGGAGGTCACCATTGAGCACCCTCAGGTCCTTCCCCTGCAACGGAGCGGGGGCAGCATCCTAGGCTGGCTTACTGGGTCCTCCGCCCCCCACCCTCTCCTTCCCTCAGAATCCTCGACGCTCCTCACGGATTGCAGCTAATAGTAAAGCTAAAGGACTCAAAACTAGCCGCCTCACAGCAGCAGGTTTAAGCGCTGGCAACCACCCAGGACATGGAGGGGAACAGCTATGAGTCCCCATGGCAGCACCCTGGCCCTGCAATCCATCAACGCAAATGGGTTGCGGGACTTTAAGCGGAGAGCCCGCCTCCTCCAAAACTTCAGTTCAGCACAAATTGACATCGCCGCTGTCCAGGAGCCCCATATCCTCCCCACGAACAATCTGCATGGAATGAACAGTTTGGAGGCAACTCCTTATGGACAAACCATGCCGCCCTTATTGTTTTGAATCCCCGGGGAAAACCCATTCTTTTTCACAATATCTAGGTGGCCGCCTCATACTGGCCAAACTCACCAATCCTGACTTCTCTTTCTTCGCTGCAAGCATCTACCTGCCTAATGCAGGTCAGGAGCAAAATCGGCTCTTGGAAGAGCTCCTCCAACTCAATCTTCCACGGAATACAGTCCTCTTAGGAGATTTCAACACAACCATAAGTCGCGTCCGTGACTCTTACCCCCTGAAGCAAAGGAACGCCCTGGATCAAGTCGCCTCAAGGATTTCCTTCGCCTGAGTGGCTTTATAGATGCGCTTCCACCTCCAAGCGTCTGGCCTAGGTTGCATGACTAGGATCCAGTATGATGGGGGAGCTTTCCAGTCAGCGTCACGCATAGATATGGCACTGATTGGCCCCCTGCTAATTGGCCGCGTCTCCTCTCCCATCTCTCGTGACAACCATCTGAGTGATCACAGGTCACTCACCGTTGTCTCACCACCACACTTAGACCGTCGCGTAGGTTCTGGCCTAGGGTTGCCCCAGCTCTTGTCAACAACCCCTTCACTAAGGAGAAGCTGTCTATGACCATCTGGGAGACTCTCACCTCCCCTCACCCCACCTGCTTGACCACAAGGCTAGATGGGCGGTGACCAAGGAGGGCATCACCCGCGTTGCTTAAAACTGTGCCAAAGCCCAGATGACTGCAGCTCGCGCCAGAGTCAAAAGGGCGGATGCCAGAATCAGACATCTAGAGCGAAACTGCCAGCCTTCGCCCTCTCCCAGATGGTTGGAAGACTGGGAACCGGCGCAGGAAGCACTCAACTTGGAGCTCACACTGCAGGAAGAACGGGCAGCAAACTTTACAACATCTCGTTACTATTCTCAGTGGGAGCGCCACCGCTTCTTCTTTCAGAAACAGAAAGCCCGGTCAACAGCGCAGGATATTACTGCACTGAAGATTGGCACTACAACCACTTCAGATAAGGAGGAATCACGCAGAAACTACACCGTTTCTACTCCAGCCTCTTCCATGCCACCCAGATGGACCCATCGGACATCCAAGACTTCCTGTGGCGGGCTCCAGAGCCGCCCATTGACCCACGGGCTGATGAGGCTCTACTGGCGCCTATTTCCATCCAGGAGGTGATGGAAACCCTTCTGAAATCCCCACGGCTTAAAGCCCCAGGCCTAGATGGAATACCCTTCGAGGTGTACCTTCTGGAACCTGCGGTGATAGCCAGAACCCTCCGCGACCTCTTCGCTGCACTCTTGGTGAATGGCGAGGTCCTCCCCGACTCCAGAGGCTCAACTACGACCCTCATTCACAAGAAGTCAGACCGTGAGAACCTGGCGAACTGGCGCCGCATAGCGTTGATCAACACAGACCACAAGCTCTTCACGAAGCTTCTGGCCAACCACATCACCAAATGGGTGTCACCTCGCCACTCCCCATCCCAGCACGTTTTATTCCGGGGAGGTCGTTATGGGACAACTATAATGACCTTCACGTGACTTTGACTGCTAACTCTCGTAAGGTGAATGGCTTTGTGGCTCTCCTGGATATGGAGAAAGCATATGATCGGGTAGCCTGGAAGTATATTGATGCTTCCCTGGCCCGCTTCCATCTCCCACCTGCAGCTAGGCGCTGGATATCAGCGCTCTATGACCAGCTCCACACCAGAGTCCTGGCGCCAATGGGTTTTACAGTGGCAGTACCAGTTGGACAAGGTCTCCGGCAAGGGGACCCCCCTGAGCCCTATCCTTTTTAACATCACCCTTGACCCCCTCTTGGCCTCCTTACAGGACAAGCTAACAGGGATTATGGTCCCAGGTAAAGCCCCACACGCACCATGGCATTTGCAGATGACACTGCCATTGCATTTGGCTGCCCTGGGGATGTTGCTCTCGCTGCTGTGACCATTGAGAGGTACACCAAGGCGTCCAACGCCATGGTCAACACCTCCAAGACAACAGTTGTACAGGTCGGCTCCCCCACCTTCCCCCCACCATTTGGTATTGAACCTGTGCGCGGTACCTTCTGTCACCTGGGCGTTCTCACCAACCATCAAGGAGTTGCGCTAAAAGACAATGAGGACTTGCTCCTTGCAGATGTTGACTCCAGGATTGCCAGCTGGAACCGGCGGCACATCACCCCCCAGGGTCGAGCTCTGATGGCCAATGTGTTCCTCCTCTCCAAGTCTGGTTCCTAGCACGTCTGCCCATTCACAGATGCCTTTTATACGCGGCTCAATGTACTCCTCCGCTGTTGGATCTGGGGCTCAAACCATCCATCAATGGCCCTCTCAACCATTGACTGACCCTGAAATGAAGGGGGCCTAGGGCTTCTGGACACGCGATCCCACGCCACCACAATCTTCCTGAAGTTCCTATGGCCAATTTTCTGCTGGGACGCGACCCCCATGCCCCAATGGGCGCCCGCCCTCCGCCAGTCAGTGTCAGCAGCTCTGGGTCTTCCTAGAGCATCTCTGACCTCATTAGGGGAGTGGCTCACAAACCACCCAGGCCATCGCCTAAAACCATCCTCATCCCCCTACTGGAACTCAGGCTCTCTTGCCCTGAAACAAGTAGGCGCGCGGATCCACCATGCCTTCCCATACAGAAGGGAAGGCCCTGGCCTCAGCCCCCGTCGCCATGCAATTGTGCACAATAGACAAGTTGTCACAACTCGCCTTAACCCCCAAGATCGTCCTCCCATCCGCCCAAGAATCCTTGAGCTCCCTCCCTCCCTCCGTGAGATTTGACCTTAAGGAATTGTGGAAGGACGTCTATCACCCCATTATGTCAGCAAAGGTGTCCAACACCTTATGGAGGGTGCTCCACTGTTCATACAGGACAGGGGACCGGACTGGCCCTACCTTCCAGCACCAAAGCTGCCCCCGCTGTGCGGAGCCTATTGACTCCCACCTCCATCATTTTTTCAACTGTCCAGGTATCGCCACATTTTGGCCAAAGGCCCGCGCGCTCCTCCATGCTCAGCCCTGGTCCGGACACCCTGTGCAAGACCTCATGTTTGAGCAGACATTGCATGGTTGCCACCGACCCCTCCGTGTCCTCGCCTATGCCACAGCCATCTGGACCATCCATAACTCCTTCCTTCGTGCTGCCTTTGACCAGCAGGTGTGGACCCTTCCACACATGATCACCCACTTTTGGGTACACTTTGAGATGGCCCTGAAGGTCTGCACTATGTCGCCAACCCTCCCCCGCTCAGTTGTCACTGCAGCACGGCTCTGGCGCGCAAACCCCCCTCCCTTTCTCGATGCCTCCTCCCTCCCCTTCCCTCGCCTCAGGCTCTTAGAGCCCAGGCTTAATTTAATAAACATCGATGAATCCCCCTCAGGTTGGGACCATCTAGTACTAAAAAAAATAAGAAGTGCAGTGGGGATTTCCACTGATTAAAACTCTCACAACAGAGGCCTCACTTAGCTCAATCTCTCTTATCTGTCTCCTTTGGACTTTCTCTAGGATTTTCCCAATTTCTTGGCACCATACAAGGATGTCTTTGACATGATCCTTGAATCCCAAAACCACCACAATAAGAACATAGCCTTTCCTTCCATCTGATAATGCACCTTTTCAAGATCAACTGTCCATTATACCCACACATTAAGGAGGAAAAAAATGGCTTTGGGCATATGGTTGAATGATATTCTAGAAAAAAGGTGATCTTCAAAAACCCTCTCCCATTGCCGCACCTGTAGCATTTTCCCAGAAGGCTGATGGGACCTTACAGCCTGTTTGGACTATAGTTATGTTAATAACGTGATAATTCCGGACACATACCCTCTTCCTTGGGACAACCCAATGCTCAGGCCATTGTTAAATCCCAGGTTTTCTCAAAACTTGACCTGGTCAACGCCTTCAACCAGGGGAGAGTTAAAGCAGTCCAAGTATGGCTCACAGTTATTTCAACAAGGCGTGAAATATTTTAATTAAAGGTGATGCCCTTTAGGTTGAAGAATGCCCCAGCAACCTTCCAACGCTTAATTGATGTTGTCCTGGGGGACCTAAGGTTTACCTGCGCTGTCGCTTACATTGATGACATATTAATTCGCTCCCCAACCCATGTGCAGCATTCTAAGGACTTGGAGATCATGATGACAGCCCTCTTAAAGCAGGTCTCTTCGTTAAGCCTTTCAAGTGTTAATTCTTTTGTGAGGAATTTATTTCTTTGATAAACCTGGTCCTCTAGGATGGCTATGCTGTCCACCCATGTAAGTTGGAAGTCATCCAGCACTGGCCAAATCCCACTACCCAAAAACAGCTCTGAAGCTTTCTTAGTATTGTGATCTTCTTAAAGAAGTTCTCCCAAGCCCTTGCCAGCAGGCCGCGCCCCTCCATTTTACTGATGGGGAACAATGTCCCTTTCAAATGTACAGATTATTGCCAGCAAGCTTTTGAGGCAATCAAATAAATCTTCTTAATAGTGCCAGTTTTGCGACAGCCAGACTCGTTCAAGCCATTCATTGTGGCTTGTGATACATCTACAGTTGCAGTAGGAGCAGTACTCTTGCAAGAGAATGAAGGAACAGAGCATCATGTGGTGTATTTCTCAATGAAATTCACCTTTACAGATCAGACGTGGGCGATTTATGATTAAAAATTGAAAGCAGTGTCATTATCACATACCCACTGGAGATATTTCTCCAGGGGCATTTCTTGAAATTACTGCACGCACTGACCATATATTTGTTATACTATTGAAAACCCCAAAATTTGGCTCACCGCCAGGCGTGTACATACAGGTATCTTTGCAATCTTCACTTTAAATATGAGTTTATTAAAGGGCCACTAAACGTGCTGCCTGACATGTTAAGACGCAACCCTTCCATAGCTTCAGGCCCAGAAGATGACCTGTCTGAGCTATCCACAGTGGTACCCTCCTCCATGATCCTCACCCTGTCTCCAGCCATTGTATCATATGCTGACATAGCCCCAGAGTCACCCAAGTGTGAACGCATTTTAGCATGTCAATCATGTTGCCCTGATGGAATAGATTGGCGAATGACCTGGAGACTAGGAAGGGCAAATAGTCCCTGTATGCCTTAAAGGATGGGATTATCTTCTTTTGAGATAGAATTTAGTCCCACCTGCCTTGCGCATGCAGGTATCTATAGATAGCTATGCCCCACCTGCAGTAGGCTATCCTTATCCAAAGAAGTGTGCTGAGCTAGTCAAGAGAGCACCTACAATTGGCCTGGGATCTCCAAGGACATCCCAGAGCGGGTATCAAGATGTATTGCCTGTGCACGTCCTATCTAACCTTATTGGGAAAGAGCCTCCTCCACCCTCTGCAACAAGCTGAGGGTCCCTGGACATCAGTCTCAGTGGACTTCGTTATGGAATTTCCTATGACCAAGAGGTTTGATGCCATAATGGTGGTTGTGGATAGGTTCACCAAGTTTGGATAGTTTATCCCATGTAACACTACCATAACAGCTGCAGATATCGCAGCTCTTTTTAATACTCATGTGTTCTCCATGTTTGGACTCTAAACAGAAAATTGTAAGTTATCGCAGCCCTCAATTTACAGCTAAGTTTTGGGACGGCTTTCTGGAACTTCTCAGTATCAAGCTCTGCTGTTCTACAGCATATCAACCATAATTATATGGGTAAAATTATAGAGTTAATCAAGTCTTAGGACAACATCTGCATTGTTATTCCTCTGCCACCCAGGATATATGGCTATGGATCTCCCTCTGGCACAATTTGCTTACAACAACACAATTCATTACACCACTTGATTTTTCCCATTTTAGGCCATACTGAATGCAATCCCTCATTCAATATTATGTCACTCCTGGCCTCTATGGTTCCTGGAGAAGAGGACCACATCACCCGGATTCAGGACACCAAAAACTTGTTTAAGAGCATTTGTCTAAATCCATTGGAGACTATAAGAAGTATGTTAATAGGAAGCGACTGCCATGACACAAGTCTCAAAAAAGAATCACTTGTTATGCTTGAAACCTGTCACTTGAAAATGAAGGTCACCTCATGAAAGCTGGCTAGTAAGCGCTCAGGGCCTTTTGAAGTGGAATAATATTTGGTCAATGGCGCATACCGCGTCAAGATTCCTAACCATTGGAAACAACATTATTTATTCCACATTCTAAATTATCCCCTTATAAAGGAGAGCAACCTACTACTCCAGAGCCTATCATTGTGGGAGAGTCACAAGAAGCAGAAGTGAAGGCGATACTGGCCTCAAGGAAATCCAGGAGGTCAGTCCAGTATCTCTTGTATGAAAAGGTTACTCTTCCTTTGGAAAAAAGAAAGGGTAATGTAAGTCCAGGGGAACGTCCCCTTTACATAGATTGGGCGATATTTCCATTCCCAAACAAGAAGGGTCCTAAGAGGGCGGCTGTACCCCTCGTCACCCAGGGCAATTTCGCCCAATTGGTAGACGAGCGCAGGGTGATAGCCCTCCCTCTTATGATTCCTCTCCTGGTACCCACTCTCACCTCAGCTGAACTTGTCAGCTGAATTGAGGAGAACTGCGCTGAGATTACCAAATCGAAGTTGAAAGGTCAAAAACTGATGGGATTAAAGCCTGACAATTGGAAAACAAGTAGTCAAAGAGGGACAAGTATCAAGTTATCAGCCAGAATTGCTGATGGTTGCGACACAGCCAGCAGCATGATTGCCAATGCCAAGCACCCCTCAAAATCGTTGGGGATGATCCCCAATGTGCAGATGGCATCTTCAGGAACGATTACAGACATTTTAAAACCCCTATCACATGAATCAGGAGTTGTGGCTGATGTAACTCATTTGACTGAGCAAACGCCCCAGCGACCAAACTCAGGAGGGTTGGGCATTCCAAACCTGTTTCCAACCAATTTGGACCGCCAATATGTGGGGTGGCCTTGGGAAATTCCCATTGCTCATCAGGCCAGACGCTGTCATGCCAACTGACAAAAATGCAGTTGAGCCTTGGTCCCAGCATTTGAGGTCAAACCAATAGCGACTAGGCCTGCTGCCAAATCCTTTGATGTCTTTCCTATTAAATTATCCACCCCCTCCCCCAAAAGATTCGCCAGGTTAGGTCAAATTTGAGAGACCTGATCCCTGCTTGGACTCACTACAATTGAACATTATTTAATCAGTTGCATTGCATTGAGAAAATTGCTGGTCAATTTTCTTCCTTTATCTTTCCAATAAAGCCCTTGCCCCAATTTAAGTTTCTACGTTAAAAACCAAACTTCCCTTTCCGCTGGTATTCCAACAACCCGTAGGGTTTATGACCATGTTCATCTGGTATTTTGCTAGTTGTCTATACGTGATTATGGCCCATGTAAACTTAGGACGGAACTCCTTCTTAGTTTCATTACCGTCATACCAGCAGCAGTGCCTCTGGCATTCAGGTTTGCCATTTGGGTGCTTTGGCATTTAGGCTGGCAGGTCAGTCTAAAAATAACTGGCTGTTTGCCTGACATAATTGACCAACCATTATTCCAAACATTTTCGCCTTTCTCTTAGATATTGTTGTAGCAACGGTCTCTTCTTTTCAGCTGAACCAAGTTGTGAAGGAATTTTACTATGGCCATGTTAGCCTAGTACCACTCAAAGTGTCCGATCCACATCCCATAGTTGCCGCAGCTAGCATGCCCATGTCAATGTGTTCGGACAATCTGAATTGTGAAGGGTTTAATCCCATTATGAACCTAGTGGTTTCCCCTGATCTTACTACCATCTCTTCTGTATCGCCAGATTCAACCTTATCTGTCAATAAAGAGAACTTCTCCTACTTCTTACTGCACATGAAGATTAGTGTCAGGTCCCACCACATTTCCTTTGAGGCTTTGGTGGATACCGGAGCTGCAGGCAAATTTGTGAGTGTTGAACTAACCCAACAATTGGAGCTTGACCTGGACGTAGGTCCTTCAGTGATGGTTGCTCCTTCAGCCTCCCAGACCTCATATCTAGTCCATCAGCTGGTTTCTTTCTCAGTAAATCAGTTTAGCTTTTGCGATCAGTTCTCAGCAATGCCAAACTTGGTGTTTCTGGTTATCTTGGGGGTTGGATGGTGGCGCCGGCAACATGTTAAGATTCACCTGGAGTCAAATATGTTGTCATTTGTCAATGATCAAATGTAGGTAGAATTTCCCTTAGTTAATACCCTTAAGTAAAACTCAAGGCCGTAGCTCCATCACTTCCCTTGTTTCCTCTTTGGGCCTTCCATCTGATTTTCCCAAAGAATTGATGCACTATTGAAGTATCTTTGATTCCAAGAAGGTGGACCGTCTTCCCCCTCACACTAAATTCAACTTAGGATTCTGAACAATGGTACAGTTGGTGAACTTCAACTGCCCCTTGTATCCACACACAGCGGAGGAGGAGGCTGCTCTTAACACCTGGTTAGACGATATGCTTAAGAAAGGATTGTTGTTTAAAGAAACGTCACCAATTGCCTCCTCCATCATTTTTTCCAAGAAGGCCAATGGTTCCCTCTATCCCTGCATGAATTATGGAGACCTAAAAAAATTACAGTGAGCGATCCCTACCCTTTACCCTTGATCAAACTATAAGGCAAGCAATTGCAAAGTCTCATGTGTTCTCCAAGCTTGATCTCGTCAATGCCTTTAATCAAATATGGGTAATGGTTGGTCAAGAATGGCATACTGCAATTTATACAAAATGAGGCATATTTCAGTTCCACGTAATGCCCTTCAGGTTGAAGAACGCGCCAACCACACTTTCAAAGAAAGATCAATAGTGTGCTGGGCGACCTTCGGTTTTCATGCGTGGTCTCATATATTGATGACATCTTGGTTCATTCCCCAACTCCCAAACAACATGCTAAAGACTTAGAAGCGGTCGTGGCTGCTTTGCACAAGGCGGGGCTGTTCAAGCCTTCAAAAATGCAAGTTATTTAAGGAGGAAGTTACCTTTCTCAGGAACCTGGTCCTAAAAGATGGTTATGCGATTCCCCTCAACAAGTTGGACGCCATTCACGGGTGGCTGAATCCAACAACCCAGAAACAATTACGGAGTTTCTTGGGCACCATTATTTTCCTAAATAAATTTTCCCCAGCCCTTTCCCAGTTAGCTGCTCCGCTCCACCCCCTCACGGGTAAAAATGAGCCTTTTCATTGGACACCCAAGTGCCAGCAGGCGCTCAAGTTAATTAAAGAAGTGTTCTAATCACCCTTATTCTAAAACATGTGGACCCCTCTAAACCATATATTCTTGCTTGTGATGCATCAGCAGTAGCAGTTGGGGTAATTCTGCTCCAGGAGCACAAAGGTTTAGAACATCCAGTCGCCTACTTTTCCCAAAAATTTTCCTCTAGTGAGAAATCATGGGCCATTTATGATAAGGAATTGGCAGTCATAGCATGGGCATTGACTCATTGCTGGTACCTGTTACAGGGTGCCCAGTATGAGTTAACTGTGTGTATGGACCACCAAGCTCTTCTATATTTCTGCAAACCACAAAAATTGACACATAGGCTGGCTCATACCTATTGGGATTTATGCAGTTCCAATTTTAAATACAATTTCATGAAAGGTGCATAAAATGTGCTCCCTGACTTCCTTAGCCGCAACCTGGCTCATTGCCCTATGGACTTGGAGGAACTGGACCTGTTTACCATGATCCCCACCACCCAAATTTTATCTATTGTCCCATCTGTGGTCACCTCAGTAGAGTTAGCTTCTGATGCTCCACTTATTTCATGGGTTTTGGCAGCTCAGATGCCCTTCCCCGAAGGATTGGAGTTACTTGATCAATTGTCCCTTCAAACTCACAAATATTCACTATATTCCTTGGTGGAGGGTCTCATCTATTTTAGGTTGCGGGTTTGGGTTCCTCCTCTCTTTAGAGATGAGGTGTTTTGAGCGCATCATGATCCTTTCACGATTAGCCATCTGGGCAACAAATAATGCATCAAATTGATCAAGTGGACTTACAATTGGGCAGGTTTAACTAAGGAAGCTCTTTACTGGATCTCCAATTGCGTTACCTGTGCATGAGCCAAGTTGGACCTTTCAGGAAGAAATGGTCTCCTACATTCTTTACAACAGGCGGAGGGTCCATGGACATCAGTGTCCATGGATTTTATTGTCAAAGTTCCCTGTTCTAATGGGTTTACAGTGGTGATGGTGGTGGTCAATTGATTCACCAAATTTTCCCTATTTATTCCCTGTGCTTCTATGATCACATTAGAAGAAACCGATCATTTTTTCATATGTCATGTGTTCTCTATGTTTGGTCTCCCGCAGGAGATCATCAGTGACTGTGGGCCCCAATTTACAGCGCATTTCTAGAATAAGCTTTTAACCATCTTAAAAATTACCCCCTGCCATTCCACTGTGTATCATCTCCAGTACAACGGACAAACTGAGCGGGTTAACCAAATTTTGGAACAGTATTTGCGTTGCTACGCGGCACCTGCACAAGATACCTGGGCTGATGACCTCCCCCTCTCCCAATTTTCCTATATTAATGGTACTCACACTTCTACTGGGTTTTATCCCTTTGAATCGACGTTAAATTTATAATCACTCTTTTTTGGTCCATCCCTGTCTGCATCCAGAAGTCCCTGCTGCCGCAGATCGTGTTGAGCACATTCAGTCTCCCCAGTCCTAAGTGCAGGAGCATCTCAAAAAGGTTATCGATGATTATAAATAGTTTGTGGATCAAAAACAGCTTCCTGGCTACGATATAGTGGTGGGCTCTAATGTTATGTTAGATACTCGCCATTTTTGGATGCAGGTACCATCCCAGAAGTTTGCAAGCAAGCGTTCAGGTCCCCACCTGGTGGAGGAAGACTTGGGCAATGGTGCTTTCCAGTTAAAGTTGCTAGCTCCTTGGAAACAGCACCCCATCTTCAATGTATCTCAGTTGACTCGTTTAAGGAGACCATCCCCGCTGACCCTGAGCCAATAGTGATCAAAGATGCAGAAGAAGCCGAGGTGGAAAACATCTTAGCGTCCCACAAATCCCAGCGGTTAGTTCAGTATCTTGTCACATGGAAGGGGTATCCAACTTATGAGAACAGTTGGGTCAAGGCTTGTGATTGCACAAATTGCATGAAACTGGTCAAAACATTTCATGAGTCCCAACCAGAAGCTCCCCACCCCCCTCCAAAAAAAGCTACAACCTTGATGGTGATCAAGTTGCCCAAGGCGCAGAAAGATATAGCCCTTGCACAGTTTCTCGGCGGTGGTGCTCTTCCTTTGGAAAAAAGAAAGGGTAATGTAAGTCCAGGGGAACGTCCCCTTTACATAGATTGGGTGATATTTCCATTCCCAAACAAGAAGGGTCCTAAGAGGGTGGCTATACCCCTCATCAACCAGGGCGATCTCGCACACATGGTAGACGAGTGCTGGGTGACAGCTCTCCCTCTTAAGATTCCTCTCCCAATACCTGCACTCACCTCAGCTGAACTTGTCAGCTGAATTGAGAAAATCTGCACCACGATTACCAAATCAAAGTTGAAAGGTCTAAAACTGATGGGTTTTAAAGCTGACAATTGGAAAACATATAGTCAAAGAGGGACAAGTATCAAGTTATCAGCTGGAATCGCTGATGGCTTTGACACAGCCAGCAGTATGATCGCCAATGCCAAGCACCCCTCAAAATCGTTGGGGATGATCCCCAATGTGCAGATGGTATATTTGGGAATGATTGCAAAAAATTTTAAACCCCTATCGCATGAATCAGTAGTTGTGGCTAACATAATTCATTTAACCGAATGAATGCCCCAGTGACTGGGCATGAGCAGGTTGGGCATCCTGAACCCGTTTCCAACCAATTGGGACCACCCATATGTGGGGTGGCCTTTGGGAATTCCTGTTGCTCATTGGGCCAGATGCCATTGCGCCAACCAACAAAAATGCAGTTAAGCCTTAGTCCCGGCATTCAAGGTCAAACAGATAGCAACTCAGCCTGCTGCCAAATCCTTTGATGTCAGTTCCTATCAAATTATCCACCCCCTCCCCCCAAAAGATTCGCCAGGTTAGGTCGAATTTGAGAGACCTGATCCCTGCTTGGACTCACTACAATTGAACATTATTTAATCAGTTGCATTGCATTGAGAAAATTGCTGGTCAATTTTCTTCCTTTATCTTTTCTAATAAAGCCCTTGCCCCAATTTTAGTTTCTACGTTAAAAACCAAACTTTTATTTCCGCTGGTATTCCAACAACCCGTAGGGTTTATGACCATGTTCATCTGGTATTTTGCTAGTTGTCTATACGTGATTATGGCCCATGTAAACTTAGTGGCGGAACCCCTTCTTAGTTTCATTACCGTCATACCAGCAGCAGTGCCTCTGGCATTCAGGTTAGCCATTTGGGTGCTTTGGCATTTAGGCTGGCAGGCCGGTCTAAAAATAACTTGCTGTTTGCCTGAAAAAGTGACTGTGAGAAATGTAAAGATCTAGTAACCGCTTTCCATGAGTCACATCCTGAGGCCTCCTATCCACCTAAAAAAATCGTTATATCATGCCATCAAACTTCTCACAGACACAAGAACAATGCCCTAGTTCATGTATCAGGAGAAGGGTTTTTTCTGCTTAAAAAAGGGAGTATAATGTAAGTTTAAAACTCAACTTCTTGGGCTAGATCATGGGAAGTTCCCTTACAGAGTAAAGAATGGCCCCTAGGCATTTGTGGAACCCTTGGTTCAACTGGGTGACTTGGCCCATGTTGTTGATGAGTGCTGGGCAACTGCTTTAGCCCCCAAAAACACACCTACTTTACCCCCTTGTCTGCTTCTTCAATTTTGGTTAAGATCAAGGGGTCTGTAAAGAAGTGGTTTTGGCCAGGGGCCACCAGCAAGACCCCAACCCTCATCTGGTCCCCTCCCCTGTCATCTCCCATCCCCTTGATTACTGTAAAAGTTAATCTCAAAACTCAGAAAACCTTTTACTAAGGCAGAAAATCTGATCAAGGCCCAGAATTTGAGATTCTGTGTCATGAGGCGCCAATATGAGTCAAGAATTTGTCCTTAAAATTTTTAATTTAAATATAAATTAAGTTGATCAATGCGATCAAAACTGCTGAAAAACAATTCCACTGAGCTTCCAATTCAAGCTAATCCATTTAAGTTTGGATTGGTGAGAATATCCCCACAGCTGATCCAGGAATTACATTATCAGAGCTTTTACATCTTCATATTTAGGAAATATGACAACCCCTCAAACCCAGGCTGCTTATCACAAGCACATCAGCCAGCCCAGTTCAGCCATTCCCCCAATATTTTCCCCTGTCCAAGTATAAGAGACAAACGACCATCCTAGGGTCAGTTATTGGTTCATTATTTATCCTAAGTTTAAAAAAATTATTTTACAAATCACTTAATGGGCTCCACTGACATAATTCCTACCAAAATTCTCATTTTGACCCTAACTAAACATCCATTGTTAGAATTCTGAGATGAATGAATGTTGCATGGGCACTCTGATCCATTGATCCAGCAGTTTACCATAAGCTAGCTGAGGACATCTGAAGTCACACTCCTGACCTGATTCTTCAATCTGCCATCCAAGATGGGCTCCCCATCTTCTATATTTAGTTCACTAACCCACCACCGGTTCTGCACAATCTGGCCAATAAAAAGTTGCGCAACCCCTCACTCAGGATGGCTATCATTTTCTGCCAAACTCTCCATACCGTCCCACCACTGAGTCATTGCAATATGGGTGAGGTGAGGCCCATATCCCCCAACTTTCCTAAGTCAATCATGGGCGATGATTTCCCATTTCCACACTCTGATAGCCAAATCCAGGCGCCATATCATTCAGAGCATCACTCCCAGGGGCAAGCTACCTTGACTTATATTAATAAATCAATTCGCCATTAAAACGACTTTTCATATCCCATGTGGCAGCTCAAACCACCTTAACAACTGCGTGACAATGCTCAAGGTCACCCTATATTTGAATTGAGTCAATTTGATTTGATTTGTGAACATGATCCCCATTTTTATGGGTCAAAAATAATCAATTAACATACAGGTCCTTAAAATTATAAAACTAAACCTGATAATCATGGGACTGAAACCAAAGGCCAGCAACTGCAAACCCAGGAGGATTGGTCATCATCCATTCCTCTCCCACCCTTGGGGTTCCCCCATAAAGACCCATGGTTGCCCCCATTGCAGCCATCTGGTTTGCTATAGGGGTGTTAGATTTTTAATCAGGTTATATTCTTCACATATTAACAAAATTAGTATAATAATTAATCAAGGATGATTGCCAATTAGTTTGCTAATTTAAATTCTTTATTTAATAATAACACCCCAATTTGTGCTCCCCATTTGGTTGGTTTGAGCTTTCTTGATCCGCAGGATCAAGAAAGTATAGAGGATCATCCTCAATAGGAAATTGGCAGGTCTTAACAACAGCGACTGAGGCTGAGGATGTTGAGATAATTAATATTATCAATTGAGATGACATATTGCTTAAATTCGACATCAAAGCGTATTGGTAAATGATTCCAATAGAGTTTTCAGCCAATTTTGACACCGGCGACTTATGCTGAGGATATTGAGTTAAATAATACAAATCATTTAAGCTTGGCAGGATTTTATCCTGGTGCCAATTCCATATGAAAATGATTGGGGGATTTCCAACAATAAGTCAAATCTAATTTGGAGTACTGTCAACTTATGCCAAGGATACCAAACCATTTAGTATTCATTGAATAAAGTCAAATTGCACTTTGACTTTGTGAGAGTATCAGGAACAATCCCAGACATTATTTTTGTCTAATTTGACACTGGCGACTTATGCTGAGGATGTCAATTTATTTAAATAATTCAGATTATGACGCATAAAGGATCAACATAATCATGGACATTTGAGGATGACAAGTATTGCTAGTGAGAGTGCTGACAAATACTAAGCAGGGAGAATTACCAGTGAGTGCTTAAATTTAAATTTATTGTGAGGAAGGCCGACCATGGGACGGACACTTCCAAATTTGACCCAAAAGAGACAAAACTTAGTAACAGGGAAGGCACCCCAGAGAAGCGATGCTATCTCTTGTTGCCAGCGGGAACGCCACTTATGTGGGTAGGGAGAGAACGTGTGAAGGGGCCGAAGCAGAATTGAACACGTGTGGAGGAAAGGGTCTGATTTGATGAACCAAACTGGGAACCAGGAGGAGACTAGCTGTTGGCGACGCGGTGGGAGGTATCCAAACATCCACACCTGAAAGTGATCCACCAAATGAGACCAGAATCTGTGGACAGCTTCTGGGAGGGTGGGGGTGAAGCCTGCGATGGCATCCAAGATAATCGTGTGGATAGTCCACATGGCGATTGCAACCATCAGAGCACAGAGGGAGGGTGGAAGGGGGGAGCCATTGATAAAGCAAACATATCTCTTGACAGACTGAAGGGATGTGTTTGATCCTGGCTCAGCAGACGTTGAACTTCGCGCCATATCACTTTAAAGGTAGGACACTTCTCCAGGCGGTGGAACAGCGTTCCATACTGGCCACACATGATGCAGGATGAGTGTAAAGCGTTAGAGCGCTCAGCTGTACGATATACCCGCCTCAGGCAGCGCCACATATGGGAGCGGACTTGAGGCTGCAACAGAGGATGGTGTGCGTATTTCCAGATAGTTTTTTGGGTCTCAATGGAGTAAGGGATGTCCATCATTTCCAGGTAGTCCACTCTGGATAGGACATGGGGCCGTGTGGGGATCACGCCATCTTGGATGGGTAGCCCCTGTACCTCTTGTGTGAACTGAGGAGAGGGGCGGCCTCTATGGGCTGTGTGTCAGCTAATACAAATTCTCCACTCAGTGCTCTGCATGGAGAGGAGGATTTGTTTGTAGTGGGTTTTAGTCCCGTGAGGAACTGTGGCCGATGGGTGTGAAGCCAGGTATTTTATCAGGGAGTGAGGGTTTAATGGATTGCTGAGGCCCAAGGCGCGGGAGAAGTTGGAGCAGGCTGCACGGGACCAGTGTTGGGAGGGGAGCGTAGGGGCGGTGACGGCTGCAATCCAGGTGCCCAGGATCTTGGCAGCATGGGCTTTGAAGTCAAGAAGGCCCATGCCACCATGATGATGAGGGCCAAACATGACCTCTAGCCATACTGGTGGAGGGCGGCCAGACCAAAGCCATCCTTGCAGCAGAACATACAAGGATTTGAAAAAGCTTGGGGAGAAGGGGATGGCGTGGGCTCCAAACCAAACTTTGGAGAGGAGCATAGAGTTGGCTAAAACAACCCTTCCAGTAAGGGAAGTAGGGTGGGCTCTGAGGGAGGCGTTGCGCTTCGTCAAGTTGTCTAGAATATGACTCTCCATTACTGCTGATGCATACCCGCCTGCCTCCACCCACACGCCCAGATGGTGGACCTGCCCTATGGTAGGGCGTGGCATGAAGGGGAGCACCAGTGGGGCGGTGTGGGGTGAGCTGGGAGGGCGAGCACGTGTGCAAGCAGATGGGCCAGGCTGGGCACTGGTTGCTGGGGCCCAGCAGGTTTGATACCAACCAAGGAGAATGATTTCAGTTTTGGAAGCGTTCAGTGCAGTGTTACTTACCCAGGAATACTCCTGGATGAGAGCTTCAAGTGCGCGTGCATCTTTATTATTAGACACCCCAACCACACAGTCATCTGCAAACGCCATCACCTTGACTGGGGCTTGGCCTGGCACATGGACCCCAGTGAGTTGGGCATTCAAGTTCTAAAGTAGTGGGTTAAGGCTGAAGTTGTATAAGAGTGGGCTAAGGGGGTCCCCTTGTCGCAAGCCCCTTTGAGGGCGGACTACTTCCGTTAGGAAGCCAGGGCCACGTACTGCCATTGTTGCAGATTCTGTGAGCAGCATCACCCAGTTGATGATTCGAGGGGGTAAGCAGAATTGATGGAGGCAGGCCCTGAGGTATTCCCAGTTTACTCTATCATAGGCCTTCTGTTGGTCCAAGAATACAAGTGCCCCAGAGGCTGTGGACTGGCATGCGTTAACCACAGAGTGCACGTTGTCCCAAATCGACCTTCTGGGTATGAAACCAAATTGTTCTGGGGAGATGGTGGCAAATGCTACAATCCTTAAACGGTTAGCCATGATTCTTGTTGAAATTTTTGTATCCGTGTTAGTTAAAGAAATGGGGTGCCAGTCAGCTAAGTCTAGCTTGTCCCCTTTCTTGAAGAGTGTGACATTGAAGGCCTCTTGTCCTCCTGGTAGGAGGCGCGTTTCCAGAAGGCTCTGGTTAAGTGAGGCAAGCAGTAGTGGGGATATATACTTGAAGTACTTTTTATAGAATTCATATGGAATGCCATCTGGGCCTGGGCATTTCCGGTTTTGATGCACCGCGGATGGCTGTCCATAATTCGTTCAGAGTAATCAAATTCATTATTTCTGGGTATCAGGAAATGGTACAGATGTGGGTTCAGTCAAGAAATTCCGCCACTTCAGCTAGCTGAATTGGATCAGATTGGTATAATTCAGAGTAATACTTTTGTTTTTTGATTGCCACTTCAGCTGGAATATCCACAATGGAATCATCCGATCTTCGCACCTGTGTGCAGGCCACACTCTGGCAACGTGCAAAAAAAAATTTAAAAAAATCTGCGGTGCACTTGTCGCCCTCTGTAATGCGTTTGGCCCTGTACTGAACACAAACCTGATGTTTGTGTTGCCTTTTGAGTGCGTTGAGGTGGGAGGCTGCCTCCGCCCACTTATGGTCACATGCGGGGCTGTATCCTGTGGCTGGGATGTTGGACTCCAGGTGTGCCAACTCTGCCAGAGCGCGCAAGATGACAGCTGATGTGGCTCATGAGCGTCGGGAGGAGAGGTGGCGAGAGTGGTGGATGGTATTTTCTTTGAAGGCTGCCCATGTGGAGATGAGGTCCGCACAAAACGGTGTAACAAACTCTTTTGCCAAAGTTGCTGATTCCACCCAAGTGGAAAATCCTGGTGACGCAAGTTTGGGAGGGTGAAGTTTGCACCAATGTGGGGCCTTAGCCATTGTGACAGGTAGGTGGTAGATTATCAAGACCAGCTGGTGGTCGTAGAATTTGATTTTTGTTGTTTTGAAGTGGGAAATGTGGGGTTGGAATTTCGCCGGTGTAAGGATAAGGTCTATGCAGTTCATGGACCTTAATTGCCCGTTGTGGACGTGAGGTCACATCATGTTTTTGAGCAGCAGGGCTCGCCGCAGCAGTGCATCCATTAACCCAAGGGTGGCCTTTAGAACGCGAAGTTCTACGTGACCCTGGGGGCATGGGAGGAGGAAGGCCAACGGTCCATTGGTGTGTTTAGCCAACTGTTCATATCACTGACTACAAAAGGGTCTGGGGGTAATGGGAGGGATTTGACCAACAAGAAAAATTCCCAATGTTCTCATGCACAGGTTGGGGCGTAGATGTTGATGATAGCGTGTGCCACGTCAGCCCACAAGAAAGTGACAACAAGGACTCAGCCATTGAGGAAGGATTCTGATGATAAAAATTGAAAAAATTGTTTTTCTGAACTAGCACCCCACAGTGCTCTGACCAAAAGGATAGGGATGGGAGGAGCATGTTTTTCCAAGCATCCTTGGAACCTCATGGACAGTGGGACTCCTGGATGGCCAGGATATCCATGGGTAAATTTTTTTGTAAAAACTCAGTTTCCTAGCCTGGGACGGCGAGGCCGTAAGTCCAGTGATACTCAACGTCCCTAAAGTGAAGGTTTCCCCCATTGCACCTTAGGTGTGAGGGGGTGGTCACCTGGGCCCATTAGCCTCCTCTAGATCCACACAGGCCTTCACGGCAGTGCGGGTGTTTGCAGCAACACTATTGGTAGTTTTGTTGATTTTAGCAGAAAGGTTCGCGTTAGCTTTTGCCTTTGCTTTTTGTTTCCCTGACGTCAGACAAATTTTTTGCAGTGCAGATGAGTCTGATGCACCATTGAGCGGGTCAAAAAAAATTTTCAGGTAGGTTGGAGACCAAGTCAGTTTTAGACTGGAGCTTGGTTGCAAAGATTGGGTGAAATCAAGTTGCCCATCAGATCCTCAGATCAGGTGGCCCAATTGGCATGGGCTTCCCAATTTGATTGGTTGATGAATTCCCAAGTTGCTTCCGCTGCAAAGGTTTTGATGTCCTCCTGGCATTGTGAGTGTGGGATAGCAGTGGTGACTTTGACCACTTCCTTGGCCGCGGCCCTGCGGGCCTGCTTGGCCTTCTTCTGCTCTTGCAGGGAAATAGGTTTTACCAGTAGGTAGAAGCCTTGTTCTCCCCACAGGAAAGCCTCTTTGGTGCTTGCAATTAGTTTGTAGTGCGCCTCTCCGCTGGCCATGGCCGCCGAGGGGTGCTCTTGAAATGTGATGCCCTCCTTGGTGGGGCATGCATGTGCCTTATGGCCAAATGCATCACAGTGGGTGCAGATGGGGGCGCGCTGTCCACGGTTACCCAGAAAGGGTGGGTGGTATGCCCTTTGATATTGATATATGTGGAGTGCGGGATCTGGGTTAGGTCCTTCACAATCTCCTCAGTTGGGGTCAGAACTGCGATGGCTTTGCCAGTGCACAGGTGTGGCATCAGCATAAAGCGTTGCATCTCAAAAGATTGTATTTCGCCATAAATGGTGAGACCATCTTTCAGGTGTTGCTCCAAAATGGCACGTTTTACCATAGTAGGCAAAAAGTCAAACGTGAGGAAAATTTGGTTTGGTTTTGTCCATCTGGTGCATTTGGTTTCGATGACCCATTGCCCTTTGGGGAGGTCAATCACTATGAAACCGCAGCAGCTTCGTCTGGTGCCTCCTTGTTTTCAAAACCAAGGTCCAGCCAACCACGTGACATGGAGTGAGGTACGACGTAAACTGTGGTCAGGAAAAAGTGTGCACATCCCCACAAAATTTTTCCCATAGAGCTGTTTGTTAAATGTCCAGATACACACGGACTCCGTATTCCACTGACAAGAGTGGTTGGGAGTGCAGCGTGTTAATGTACTGGTTGCATCATGCTTGCCAAGCAAGGATATTTGGGGAAATAGTAACTGCCAGTTTTTTTAAATCTTTTTCTAGTTCACCAGCTTCTCTGGGGCATTTTTGAACGTTTGAGGCCGCGGGCCTACCACCTGCTCCTCTTACCTTACTTGCCCAACTGCTCCCTGACATGGGCGCAGACTAATCTCCTCTGTGAGATTATCAAACTAGAATCAGACTTGAATTGAATAAGTTGCAAAAGTGATTGCAACGAGAGAGAAAAGTTAATTACCAGTGGGTGCTGATGATGCTGGTAATAAATGCCAATGATGTGAGCAGGCAAGAAATGCCTATAAATAGTTTGATCTCCCTCTTAACAAAATATCTTCTAGTCTTCTATTTCTAAAATCTTCAGATTTCAAATCTAATATTTGTTTTCCCGTCTTTATTAAGTTTTTTATTTAAAAGTAGTTAGCTTATCTTGTAGAGGTGGGACTCAAGATCCCCAGTTGTTAGGTGCTGGGTTAAAACTTGGAGTGGTCAGTGCAACCAACTCCAAACCTTGAACTAGATGGAAATCCCACGGGAACTTGGGCAACTAGCAGCAACAATGAAAGACTGGAAGGATTTAAGGGGAGTCAACCTGAGAGAGTCAATAGAGGCCACTGAACCACAATTGTTGGACATGTCCCAGGAGAGGACCTCTGAGCTATAATAAGTGATCATGCCTCAGAAGGAGAAGTTGTTAGTCTGCTGGTTTGGTGGGTTGCCCTGCGACTTTGTAGGGAAAGGTTGCCATTGATTGTGAAAAGGCAAGGGCCAGCAGTCTTCATACTGTTTGGCCTGGCAAACTAATGTAGTCACCTAGTATTGAGAATGAAAATTCTCAACAGGGGACCTTTGGTATGTTATTTGACTTTTAATCCCTTCACAGGAACCATAGGGAGTCCTTCTTCCAAGTCATCATGGCTGCTTTGCCACTGGCATTCTGAGCATTCCACTGGGTTGTCACTCGCCCAGATTGGAAGCCCAGTATTACTCTAATTATAAGACTCCAGGAAACAGGATACTACTGGAGAATTTAGCCCCACTAGCCTTATACAAAAGCGCCTCTACTTCAGAAAGACTCAGCATGAACTTTATAAGAAAAGTGAAAGTCCCCATAAAGCTCCTCAATATTTTAAATGAAGTTGGGGTGGGCCGTTCATGAATTGCCTTCTCCTTGTCTAGAGTGATCATTTGGCCTTTGTTGAATACAATATTGCCCAGAAAGGTGACCTAAAACTTGAAAAGTTATACTTAATGATTTTCAGCTTCAGGTTCACTTTCCTCAAACGCTCCACCACTTACCGTAGATAAATCACATGGGATGTTTGATCAGGGAGAACACCAGAATGTCATCCATGTAGGCCACAGCGCATATTCCCAGAAATTTCCTCAAAGCTACATCGATATGACGTTGGAAAATAGCTGGTGCATTCTTAAGCTCAAAAGGCATGATCTAGAATTAGCAAGATACCCTTTCTGGTATGAAACGCGGTGAGCCATTCCTGCCCCTTTTAATATAAATCTGATTAAAAGTATTCAAGAAATCCTGTTTGTAAAAAATAAGCCTTGTCCACATAGCGAGAAATTTGTGGCTCCACTGGGTAGGATGCAGATCTGGTACAGTGACATTCTTCAGGTTTTCATAGTTCATTCATGGGCGTGGAGTACCGTCTGCTTTTTCCATAAAGAAAAGTGGGGAGCATACTAAAGAGGTACGCTGAAATAATGCCCTTTTTCTAACTGCTCTCTAACCCACAAGCCTAAGGCTGACCTTCCATAAAGTCAATTGGTAGATGGGAGAGTAGATATGCACTAGATTAACAGTAAGTTTGAAACTACAATAAACTCAGAATGAGCTGGTAATACATTGGCTGAAGCTGCATCAAAAGAAGATTAAACCATTTTTAAACATGAAGGTAAGGGTACCTCCAAAGTGGGCTTTAGCAGAGGTGCAAGGCTGAGCATGTGTACCTTTGGCCATTGGGTAAATTTCATTGAACGTTGATTTCAGGCAAGTAGTTTACTAATTCCTGCCCGCTCTTTAGAGATAACGTCAATGGTTTGGCCTTTATGTTGGTACCAACATCAAATTTCCACCACAAAATTCACACCCAAAAAGAATTGGGTACAGAAGATTTTTAACTTCCAGGAAGCGGTCATCCAAATGGTACTTGCCAACTTGATAAATCACCAACCCTGAGCCTTCATCACGGGAATATCCTTGGAGGCCCCTGCCCTAACCATACCACCTGGCAAGTTTTAACATAATGTAGTCAGCTAGGTCTTAATCAATAAAATTTTTATGGGACCTAGTATCCACTAAAATAATTGTTCTGAATTTCCCTAAATGGGGTGAAAGATTAGCAGAAAGTATAAAATTACAAAAATAGTCTTTATTCATCATAGATAAAGCCAAAAACTCTCAGTAAAATCTTCATTAGGCATAATTATGCTACCAGGATAAGTTTTTGCATAAAAAAGGAGAGGGATAGTTGGCCACACTCACCACTGAAGACATATACCCCAAATATCCTCAACAATAGCATACTTATCTGAAAATTGTGAAATTGATTTCTTATACCTCATGAGTCCCGCAAATTATAGTGGGGGTTGGGTGCGGGTTTTTAGGGGTGATATGGTACATAGAAATCAGCTCCAAGCTGGAACTGCAGAAGCTTATGATCAGCTCGTTCAAATTTATATGATTTTTGTTAAAAACATATTTTTGGGTATCAATGACATCAATTCTGATCTGGTAGTCAACTGCTCATTGCTATACAACGCCATCACCGCTAGGCCCCCATTGATGGTCCAGCTGGCTCCTCAGGAGAATTTCAGGAGGGGAAACCATATCAGATGAACTATTTAATTTGGTTATAGTGCTATACTCATCCAAACCCTCAAATTCCCCTGACTTGAAGGGAGAATCGGTGGTAAGCCCAGCCCCATTCAAAGAAAAATCCATTGTTTCAGGTGCCATATTTATAGGGGCCTCTGTGAGTAATATCATCATGTCTAAATCGCCTGGACCATCTAATAAAGACGTGGGGCTAGACCCTGCCCACCCTTTAGTTCCCTAAAACTGAAGAAATAGAAGGGTATGACTCCTCACATTCCAAAGTTGTGCATTCATTTTTTAAGCTAGTATTTATAGGGCCTCCCTCAGGTGAAATAATGACAGCCAAATTACCTGCGCCCTTACCAGTTAGGGTGGGAAAATCACCTCAAAGTGCTTTCATCAGAGATCAAAGTTATCAGGGGTAGCCTGCCGTACTTGGGCGTTCCTCACAGAAGTATCCAATGCTCAATGAAAGCAGGACGTTTTAAATATGTCAGGCAGAGGTAGAGTCTGTGCCCAGTCACAAAATTCTGGTAAATACACCTCCAAAGGGCATCCAGAATGATGCAGAGCAAAGAACTTGTAGAAGGTTTGGAAGGACAACACGTCCATTTGTTGCTCGTCCAGAAAATGTTCAAACCCTCCACTGATTTCCATAACAGTAACTATGCTCAGAACACTGAGAAAACCTAGTCATATGCACCAGGGGACATCCGATAAAGAAATTTACCCCCAAGAATGTGGATGGGGACAGTAAATAATTTATTAAGAGAAGCTCTTGAGCTGATGGAAGCAAGCACCTGTTGAATTTCAGATTAAACTTCTGGAGTAAATCTCTGAATCACACCAACAGGATTGCAAAGGGTCCAAGACCACCAGGTACAAATTAAGAAAGGGTGGGAACTTCTCAGTTGATCATTATGATAATAACGCTGAGACGCACTACTAACAAATGAAACAAAATTACTGTGGTAAGCAGCATAGAGACTGTGACAAATGGGTAACACACCCAGTTAACACTAAGAGAGAGCTCTACATGGATAATTCTCATTCACATATAGTAAAAGGGTTTGTTGACTAATGTCAAGAGAGATTTTGTAACTCTCATATTCCCTGAGAGGTGGTGCTGAATGCACAGCTACATGATCAGGGAACAGGTCACTAATAGCAAAGGGAATAGAGCACCTCATAAGGTGTCAGTACATAGGGGACCTAATGACAAATATACAGAATTGTATAAATAATCAATACCCTAATAGTTAGAGAACTTGGTTGGACTTTAGGGAGGAATCCATAATCAAGTGCAAATCAGCGTTGGGGTTCTTGGGCGCCTCAATTTAGAGGGCTCCAGGCTTTCCCAGGGGGGAACTAGAGTCATTAGTTACTTTAGCCAATAAAAATTGACCTATATTGTTAGAAACCTCTTCAAGGAGGTCTGAAGAGGGTTCAAACCTAGGGACCATTTGGAAAATTAAAATGAACAAAGTTTTTATTAAAACCAAGTTGACCTACAAAGAATTTTGGTCCTAAAACACTAAATTTAAAGGATTGGGGTATCATTTTCCATCAGGCGAGGCACTGTACTAATCCAGCAAAGTAAGAGCAAACCACGTTCCTTTGTGGTACTTTATCTCAAGTGCTTGCACTCAGTTTATTTGACTTCAATAGGATTTTGTCAGATTTGGCAATATGGTAAACTGAACGGGATTTAAAGCCCGTTTTCCCAGCAAACAGAATTGTTGTCAAAATTAATAGATAACTGGTGCACCGCAAAGCTGAGGATGTAACGCTCCCGTCTTTATCATGTGAACCCCAAGAATCAACTTTGCCATATTTTATCCATAACCAGTGTTGGTCCATGGTGTGCTTCAGGTCACGCAGGCTCATTAGCTTGATCCCCTTGGCCTCTTTACGCTCCGCCTTATTAGTAAAATCAGTCCCTACTATTATGTCATTTGACTATAACAAGGAAGAGTCAAAGGGAAACATTCCCCTTAGATTCTCTAAAACTACTAATAATAGCTAAGTTCAATTGTGAGAAAGGGAGAAGTTTTCTTAGCCCAAAAGTACCTTCAAGGGTTAGAAAGAAGAGCGTTAGCACCATTATAGCGTTGGAGACAATACTCAAGTTGATTGTGAAAGTCTTAAATAGGACAATAGTCTTCATACTATTGCCAACCCATTTAATTAAAATATTAACAATCTATTACAACACACACATCAGAGCCTGCGCAGCATACTTAAAGTTTACAGTTGGTAATCACTACAGTTAGCTGAGTAACCCAGACTCAAACGTCTACAGAGGCATTTTACCAGTGTCTCCTCAATCAATTTGTAATTTATGAAGGAAGTTAACTCTTGTGATGCTTTCTTGATAGCCTTTAAAAGCGCCTTTTGGTGTGCTTTCTAATGCATAGTGAAAATATGAGCCACAACTATATATTCATCAGCCTCACCTCAAGTGAATTGCTGTTTGGCATTAGTTGATTTACCATAATCATATTATTGGTCATCCACGAGGGTTTCCTCTTCAGGATCCTCCTGTGCCTTCCCTTGGAAAGGGCAGACACGCGCCTTGTGGCCCAGCGCTTTGCACTCAGTGAAAATAGAGGCTTTCATTTCATGGAGGATGGTAAACGGATCATATAGGGTTATTGGATTTTAGGCTTTTGGTTATGCTCGCAGGTGCATTTCTCACCTAAATTTCATCAAATAATTGCAGGAGAAATTTGTTCTTGACTGTGGGATAATTGTTTATGGGGTTATCAACCACTTTTAATAAAAAAGATTAAAACTACAACTAAAACAAAAGATGGATTTTTATAGGTTTGATTAGTTGCAATCAGTGAGGCAAGAAGCGAACCATCTTATCTTTCTTTTGCTTCAATACCCAAATTGAAGCCAGATTCAGATTTTGAAAAATATAAAAAACAACCACTCAATCAAGCCAAAACTTACCAATGTCGATGCAATTGACGCCTACTGCCATGGCTTGGGGTGGTGGTGCACCGCCATCTGGAATCTTTTGGCCACCACCAAAGTGCACCTGGGCTGGCTCTGCTAGCCCTCCCAATGCTACTGGGCGTTATGTCCCCCCTCAGGACTTGGCCCACCACCTCGCAAGCTCTCATGCGGTGCTCCAGAGCCCTTTGGTGCTCCCACAGAGCAATTTGCATTTTGGCCTCCAGGTTAAATATGGGAATCTTTTCCCATATGCAAGTGCAGCCATCATCGAGATGACCACAGCAGTTTTCAAACCTGCTGGCTTTATCAACTTCCACCCCTTTAAGGAGTACTTTGATCTCAGATTCCACTTGGAAACTGATGCAGTAGCAGCAGCCAAGCTGCAATTGATTTATAAAAAAATTCCGCTCCCCACCATTTGCATCCAGCTCCCAAATGAGGCCACTTTGGTGGTCCAGTTCGCCAGGTTGCCCTCCTTCCTTTCCCCCAAACGCCTCCGCCATGAGCTCACAGAGGGTTTGGCCATTTACGATGCAGACCCTGCGTTGCAGTTCATGGTGCCCCATGGGGCGGATCATCTGTCAGGCCCTTGCACCTTTGTAATGATCTGCCCATTTCATCATGACACCCACCTCACGATTCCCCCCATACTGTAATCAGATCTGCCCCTGATCACCCATTCTGGGCGTGCATCAATAATGGCCATGCCATTTGCCCCTTGTGCTTTAAGCTTGACCAATCAAAGCACAAGTGCCCCACAGCTGCGGCTTCCACTGCATCCACTGCTCATAGCTTGGGCGCCACCCCGGCAGCTGCCTCACCCCAATTTTTGAATGGGTCTTGATCCTCCCCCCAACATCAGGGAATTCTGGCGCTGCTTCCAAAGTGGAGGCCAATCAAAATTCACGCAAATTTAAAAGATTTTGAAAATTTGACTGGATTACAGAATCCTGAATTGATAACTGAACCAGTTTCAGCTGAGCTGCCATGGTCAACAGCATGTGGCCAATCAGCTCCAGCTACAGCCCCAATTTCTGTGGCTGGCCCAGCGCTGGCCAAATTCAATCCATTTGAGGCTCTCAGATGGATTGAGGAGGATGGATGGCTGTGCCATGTGAAACCCAATTTTGCTTTGGAGGAGTTCTTTGTTGACCCTCCCAAATCATGTACCTGCCATTTCTGTCCAAAAAATGGGTTTCCAGCTTATAAGAATATTAACAATATGGTAGTTGCGCTGCAGCTACCCCAGCTAACACCCTCCTCCACCAGCAGCTTCATGGGGCAATGGAGCCACTTGTTGAGGGTATTCCTATCTCCAATTTTACTCATGATTTTGAGGAAGATGCAAAGTACAAAATTGATGAGCTTGCTATCAGTGCAAGCCGCACTTGCATCAATGCAGTAAAAACTTCTCTTTTTGACCCCAATTATCCTGAAGCCCACCATTGCATCAAGTTATTTACTTGTATGCTGGCTCTCATCATTTTTGCTGAGCATCAACTTTCTCAATACGTTGAGACAATGGACACCGCCAGCCTCATTAACAAAGAAAAGCCCCAACTATATCTCCTTATGCCCCATGTCACTGATGCTCCCACCCCAATGCTGTCCGCCATGGTCCACCAGCTAAAGCGGGTGCCAGACAAAAGTTTCCCCAAAGCCTCCTCACCATCTGATATGGCTTCCTAGGCTGATAACCTAGGGGCTATATTGGGAATTTTTTAATTTATGATAATCCCTTTGTTTGGCCCATTTTTGAATAAAGATGCATGGCGGCTCCCCCTTTTGGGTTGGGCACCACTAGTACTAAAAGAAAGAAGCAACACATCTTCATATATTGATGCTTAGTATTTAAAATTATCAGATCTCAAAGTGAGTTATGGCACAAAGTTTGGATTAGCTTAGTAATGTCTGAATTGAATTAATTAGGTTTTGGCCTATCAAAGCTCTTAAGATTCGCATTGCTTAGATGGCACAGCTAATGGGAGGTCAGTTGTAGGTATAATGTATCCATGAGGCAACGTTTTAATAAATTTTACCCAACCATTGGGCGTGAAAATATTTTCACCTTGTGGGACCCCTTCCAACCCTATAAAAGGGACCAGTCTCCGCGGTGTTGGTTGTACTAAATTTGGTGTAAGAGGGGAGGGATCTCAGAATGGCTCCTTAGATTTGGCTGACGATTTAAAGCAATCTGACTGCATAAACTCGTGTTTTTTGGCCGAGTATTAATAGAAGTGTTACCATGATTTGAGGGGTTCCATCAGGAATCAACCAGGGTTTTTTGGCCGATTTTATTGTCATTTTCATCCAAAACGCTTTTCTTACAATATTGGACTTGCAATTGTCCAACAAGGGTATTATCAAGGAGGATAAAGTTGGAAACCCATGGGATTTTAGAAAAGTCATCCCAAATTTCTGGGTGGTGTTATTAACAGCTATAGCTTTGCCGGTGCTAATCTTTGGCATTAAATAAAAGCTGTGTAATTCAAACTGTTGAAGAAATATTTACTTTTTAAGCCCTATTCAAGTTGCTTTCAGTAAAATTGCGTGGAAGGGTACAGGGAAAGTCATCAAAACTGATAAAAATTATACTATCTTTGTATCAGTAGGTGCATTCCACATGAACTATGTGTGACACTCAGCATACTTTAACTTCACTTTTAACCTTAGCAGCTTCATCAGTAGCCTTTTTGGTGAGTAAACTTAATTAAAACCAACTTTGGTCAAATATTCTTTTGACGAAGGTAGCAGCAAATAAATTTTCTCCTGCTGCTCTGACACTTTCTCAACATATATGGGGTCTACTACCCTGCAATATGCGCGGATGGCATGCTGCACCATTGAAATTGGCAAAGAATGAGAGATCTGATGGTATAACATGTTATTCCAGTAAAAACAATGGTACAAGTCTGTAGGTGGTGGACTTCTGACTTGCTTGTCATTGTGCTTGTAAACACTGGTGATTCCTGGAGTGTACACTTGTTACCAGGGGAAATAGGTGCAGCCAATGGGCGTGCTCCTTTAGCCACAACAGTATATGGGCATTAGTTCTTGTTATACATATTTCTACCCTTCATTATGGTATGTTTATTAACTTAGTTAATCATTAATTAAAGATTATTAGCATATAATTGTTGCTAACCATAGAAAGATTTATCTTTCATAATATTGGGCCCCTGACTAGTACTAAAAAAATATTAATGGGACCATCTAGTACTAAAAAAAATATTGGGCCCCTGAAAACCCTATAAATATCAAAAGATTTTATGTTTTTAGGTAAGATTTCTTATTTCTGGCACCTTGTATCAAGTTTTCTTCATATCTACAACTTTGAGCTTTACCTTAGATGATGCATATATTTCAGGAGATTTTAATTAAAATATCTAAATTATTATTTCTATTGTCAAAGTTGCATGCTTGCTCAGGGGGTGCTGATAAGATGGTTAAGCCATTTTCAATAAGTTATCTGTTTTTTCACAGGGTGCACCAACAGCAAATTGGAGGGTCTACTTCTTGAATACAATATAGTTTCTTCTCATATTTCCAATTGTGTTCAATCAGGGTGAAGTCCTGGAAAACATAATGGGGCTGCTCTTGAGCGCACTGGAACTCTCTCAACCTCTTTGTAACAATCAAGTTTGTCTCAATTGTTGCATTTTGACTCAAATTTGGATTTTCTGAATCAGAGTTGAATCATTTAAAAAGGCTTTTGGTTCAGTTGGTTTTGGGCGCTGGGTTGTGCCTCACCCAAGTTGTAGATTAGGCTCATATGAGACTGATCAATGGCTTAGGTGAGGCCCCCAAAGGGCAGCCTTCATAAGGCGCACCTGCCAATTCTGAAGCTCACTTCAGAATTGTACTCCTAGATTTTCCTTCCTGGGGAGCATTGTTGGTTGCTCCTCAGATGAGCTCTGGTTGACAGGCCCGTTTTATATCCAAAATAAAAATAAAGATTGTTTTGGGATTAGCATACCTTGCTTACCTGTTGGTCTCTTTCAGGTATCCAATTTGAGGAGCTTTTATGTGGTTGGGTTGGACCAACCACTTCAGACTTTGCATAACCAACTAGTAGAAGGAATGTTTGGTGCTGTCGGTGCCCTGAACCTCTCCCTACTCAAAGTTAGGCTGCTTTGGTGCTGTCAGTGCACCAAAGAATCATTAATTATATGGTGGTCAGAAACTGGGATTTTCCAATCATTGCACTCTGCAGACAACAGAAAGACTAAGTCTAAACCTTATAAAGATAAAATTATGCTTGGCATTATTAGCACTAAATAAAATTGACAATAAAGGAAGATTCTGTAAAGATGCTACTTTATTGATATAATCAAGAAAGTATATATAGTATTAGGAAATGAGGATGATTAAAGTAAGAACTTGATTTTTAACAAATCAAGTTTCCTCACATGGCAATTGTCTTTCTGCTTGGTTTCAGGCCCAGTGGACTTTATTTCTTTGATCCTCTGGGATCCTCTGGGCTTTTTTCTTAATTGTTATGAAGCTCAGATCTGCTTGTGACCATGGGGCTGATGCTCTTTTTGCTCCTGGTATTCTCATGACCCTTGTGGCAGTTTCATCTACTCAGGTACATTAGTAGTATAAATTATTGGTGTTTGCAAAATAAATTTTTCTTTCAGTTTTGGTAATATTTTATTGGTAAAATTTTTACATATGGGGAAATTCTTTTTGGGTGGGGTTTCAGTAATTCATCTATCATTTAAAAATTGAACCTAATGGTATAAAAGGGGCTTTTCCAAGGCATCATCTATGGCATTGTGCACATAATCATTTGGACTGGTATTTATACTTTTAGGTCATTTGATGTGATGCTGACCAGCTGATAAATTATTTTAGGCTCAAGAGGTATAAACCAGCCTCCATCATTAGGAGATTCAGGTCAATTGGAGCCTATAAAAGGGGTTCTAAATGCTCAAAATCATTTTGATTACTGGCTGGGTTAGACTGGACTCAATTTTCATTCTGTCCAGCTAAATTGTTAGTATTGATACTTTTATAAAATCATGGTGTTTAGGGGGTTATCTATAGGTTGAGGAATTAACCCCTATATTTGGGAATTTCCTAAAAATTGCCTTCAAAATATCTAACTTTGTAAATTTACTGCATTTAATACTTCAAAGCTACTTCTCCCTATGTGGCTCTGCAGTATACTTTATCCAGCAATTTATAACTTTTGTGCATAAGATAATTTATAAAACTAATATAGAAAAAGGGTTCTGAAAGCAAAATTCATATAGTAAGATCTTTGATGTTTTTTATATAATATAAATGTCTAGAAAATATTTTCTTTGTCATATTATCTATGTTATACTAAAATTTTTGTCATATGTCATACTTGGAGATTTAAACTTTAATTTGTAAAGCAGTCAATATACTTTAGTTAAATCAATTAAATTACAAAATATAAGTAAACTGAGGTTAAGATATAATAATGAGACCATCTAGTACTAAAAAAAGATATAATAATGAGCTTAATGGTAAAGTATCTGGTACCCTTTTAAATAGTTAGCTTTCTAAAATAGAAATTACTTAAAGTAAAATTGACTCTACCACTGCCTCCCAAGTTTGATCCTGGTAATGGACTTTGGTTAGGGGACAATTTTGACTGTGTTGGTTTTGCGCGCTAATGCCCCAAACTGAGATAGTGAATAGTAAAGGCAATCCATGGAGTTCCTAGCCTATCATATGCCGCACATAGAGGTTTTCCAGGTTTTGTCCTCCTTTCCCATTTTCTTCACTTCCCTAATTGGTGCGGTATCATCCCCAGGTCAGCCCACCTCAAATAAAAATTTAAAATTTAAAGTAAAATTGACTAATAGCAAGATTTTTAGAAAGCTCAATTTACTATGTTAGATTTTAGGCATTGAAGATGCTTGCTGGTGCCTCTTTACCTTAATTCCAACAATTTAATTCAGGGGTTTTATCACCACTTATATAAAAAATAACAAAACATCAATAAATACTAAAAAGGTGATTTTTATATATTTTATTAATAGCCATGCAAGGTAAAAGAGAAACATGTTTATAAATCTGTGCTTAATATTTAAAGTCACTTCAGGCTCAAGTACAATAGCCATTGATTTCATTTAATAGCTTTGAGCCTAATTTGGAAATATGGACGTTTGACCTATTGGTACTCTCAAATCTCAGCTCGCTTTGATGGATCAGCCAATGGATGGTCAGAAGTAGGTATGACATATCTGTGAGACAAAGATTGTATATATTTGAGCCAATCACTTTGGTGGAAAATAGGTGCACCTTGAAGGACCCCCTCTAAGGCTATAAAATGGGGTATTTGTAACATAGGTGCTTGAAGTAATTTAGAAGTGGGTTGGGGAGGAACCTCCAATGGACTCCCTTTATTTTGCTGCATAGTTCATGAAATTTGCTTACCCAAACTCATGCTATTTGGCCAGGTATTATTAATAAATGTATTACAATGATTCAAAGGGTTCCACCAAGAATTGGCCAGAGTATTTTGGCAATTGCATCTTTATTTTCAACCAGAACACTCTTATTACATAATTGGACTTGTAATTGTCTGACAAACTAGAAGAATAAAAAAGTTATGTAGGGTGAAATTACAGCATATTTTGGCATGATTAGGTTTGATGTGGAATTTTTTAGAAAAAAAGAATCCCCTTTAAAAAAGCTCTGAAAAAGTATGAAATAATTGAGAAATTATAAATTCTCATTAAACCCCTTTTTGAAGTTAGCACCATCTTTCAACCTAACTTATAGAATTTTGCTTTCAATACAAATTAAAGATTATATTGGTTTGGGTCCAAATGTAAACTATAAGTAACTTAGAATATACAGTGCTGAGTATATATTGTAAATGGCTATTATAATTCTGTTTAAAAAATGGCGCTGACTTAAAAAAGGGCTTTATTGAGGATTCATAAGTTCTCAATTATTTTATACTTTTTAGAGCTTTTTTATTAGAGGTTCTTTTTTTCCAAAAAAATGATGAAGGTTCTTCTTTCCCCCTCAAGAAAAACCTTTACCCCCAGTTCTTTTTTCCCCAAAAAATTTTAGTGCATTTTAAAAGTGGTTCTTTTTTCCAACTTTATTAAAAATCACTATTCTCTATATCCTTTTTGAATCCTCACTATATCTCTATAAAAATAAAACTCATTGTATATATTATATATAGTATCTTATAGACAACTATACCAATAATTCATTTTATTAAATTTAGTTGTATTAATGTTCAATCTATGCTAAATTTACTGATCGCCATCTACAATACTTCATTTTATTAACTTTAGGTGATTTTATTGGTCAAATTATGTTAAATTTTGATTGCCATCTACCATAATCCATTTTATTAAATTTAGGTGTTTTTATTGGTCAATGTATGCTAAATTTACTGATCACCATTTACAGCAATTCATTTTAATTAAATTTATTTGATTTTATTGGTCAAATTATGCAAAAACTATAGCCATCTCTATATATTATTTCTCAAAAGTGTTTTTTGTCAGTATGAAATATCTTCCTTAATTTATTTAACTGAGGTAAGCCAACCAGGGGATGGACATTACCGAATATACATAAAACTAAGGAAATAACTGACAAATATAGAATTGGGCACCCCAGGGTACTCAAGTTACCCCTGTTGCCAGCGGGACTGCCAGGTATAGGGGGGTTGGTGTGCTACTCTGAGGGGGTTTCCCCTGCTATGGAGCAGGTGTGAAGGAAAGGGTCTGTGTGGAGGAACCAGAGTGGGAACCATGATTCTATGAGCACTTTTTGCCTTGGTCTCATATATTCATTGAGCCAGACTTGGAAGTGCTCCAGTAAGTGGAAATAGAATCCGTTAATAACCCCATGAATGGTTGGGACCGTGCCCTTGAATGCATCTAATGCAATTGTATGGATTGTCCATATTGCAATAGGTATTATTAGGGAGCGGAGGGTAGATGGGGTTGGTGACTCAATCTGGAGCGCAAAGATGCTCTTTGATATTAAGAATTCCTGTTTATTTTGGATCTTAAGCAGGCGTGCGACTTCCTGCCATATAGCTTTAGTTGGGGGGCATATTTCTAGGTGGTGATATAGAGATACCTCCCCTCCACATACTGCACATGTTTTGTGGAGGGAGTTGGAGCGGTCTGCCATCCTATAGGTCCTTCTCAGACAGCGCCAGGCGTTTGCTCTTATCCTCAGCTGTAGGAGTGGGTGGTGAGTCATTTTCCACACTGCCTTCTGTGTGGTTAAGTTGTAGTGGATGTCCAACATATCTAGTTATTCTATCCTAGCTATGTTTGGGGTTGTTGCGAGTATATCTCTCTGGGGGTGGTTTTCTGGGTTTCTTAATTTGAATTGGGGCTGGGTCATCCCCTTCCCTGTATAGCACCTGTGTTCTCTATGGTCCATCCCATACAGCGGATAGTTTGGAGGATAAGTTTGAAATGAGGGGAGGTTCCATGCGGACCTGTTGCAGTAGGGTGTTTGGCAAGGTATGTAAGTAGTCTGGGTGGGCTATGTAGGTTGGTTAATTTGAGCACCTGTGCAAAGTTAAACCTTGCTGCTCTGGACCAATGTTGTTGCGGGAGGTCTGGAGTAAGGATTTCCTTTATCCAGGTACCTAGGATGTGATTGGCATGGCTCTCAAAATCTATTAGTCCCATGCCTCCACTTGAGTGTGGGCCAAATAGTGTTTCCATCCGTATAGGAGGGTGAGAGCCAGGCCACAGCTAGCCCTGGATAAGCGCGCGGATTGAAGTTATGAAGTTAGGTGAGAAGGCGATCGCGTGGGCAGGGTACCATAGTATTGGGAGGATGAGAGAGTTAGCAACTGTTAGTCGCCCTGTTAATCCTGGGTTCTTCCCTTGAGGGAGGTGATGCGTTTGGATACCCGTTGTAACAAGTTACTTTCCATTGTCTTGTTAGCATATCCCCCTGATTCTAGCCAAATTACAAGGTGTCAGACAGGGGTGGTGGTGGGAGGTGTTGCAAAGGGTAAAATGAATGAGTTTTTTCTTTGTGTGTTGGTATGAGGTTCTGATGTTGTGGCCCAGTTGTTTGTGTATTCGCCTAATAGGATGATTTCTGTCTTTCTTTTTTTGAATGATGCATTGCTCACTTTGGAGTATTCCTCTAGAGTGTGTTCCAGCTGTTGGGCATCTTCATTGTTTGCTATACCTGCTATGCAGTCATCCGCAAAGGCCAGTATCTTGACTGTTGATTGTCCTTGTGTGGTTATCCCATGAGACATGAGTCAGTTACTCAGAGGAGTGGGTCAAAGCTGAAATTGTATAGCAGTGGGCTGAGGGGATCCCCTTGTTTGAGCCCTCTGTGTGGTTTAATCTTGTTTGTTAGGAATCCAGGACTGCATACAGCCATGGTTGCAGATTTTGTTAGGAGCATCGCCCATTTTACAAATATTGGTGGGAGTTTGAAGGCATGTAGACATTCTTTTAGGTATGGCCAGCTAACACGGTCATATGCCTTTTCCTGATCCAAGAAGACCAGGGCACCAGTTGCTTTGGATTGGCAAATGTTTGCAACAGGGTGAATGTTGTTCCAGATTGAACGCCCTGGTATAAACCCAAACTGGTTGGGTGAAAGGACGTCAGAGGCAATTGCGCCTAATCTGGCTGCTAGAATTTTTGTTAGAATTTTTGTGTCAGTGTTGGAGAGTGCAATTGGGTGCCAGTTGGCCAGGTCCAACTTATCACCCTTTTTATACAAGGTTATAATGTAGGATTCATGGCCTCCTGGTAGTAGGCGTGTTTTCAACAAGCACTAGTTTATAGACGCCAATAGGAGGGGGGCAATTTGTTGAAAATATTTTTTGTAAAATTTGTAGGGTATCCCATCAGGCCCTGGGCATTTCCTACGTGGTGCACCGCGAATTGTCTCCCAAAGCTCCTCCCAAGTAAATTAGGGATAGTATGTTGTAATTCAGTGGTGTACTTTGTATCTTAGCAGTTTGTATAAATTCTTTAATTTTTTGTGAATCTGTTGGCGTTTTGTGATATAATTTGGTGTAATAACGGTGTACTTCCGCCTTGACCTCCTCAGGGTCAGTTGCCATGGTGCCATTGGTCTTGCGGACCTGTGTGCATGTGGGTTGGTTTCTGCGGGAGTGGAATTGGGGAAAAAGTATGTTGAACAAGTTTTGCCTTCTTTATGAACTTACCTTTGTTTGATACTTTGATTCTGTGTTGGTGTTCAAAGATGAGATTGTTAATTTGGGCAGATATTTCTGCCCATTTGCATCCCCAGTTTGGGCTATAGCCAGATCTCAGAGTATTTATCTCCAGGTGGTCTAGTTCCGCCAAGGTACGCTTGATTGTAGCCGTATCCACAGTGTACTTACATGATGCAATATGTTGGGTTTTGTTGATTAAATCCTTTTTGAAATTTTCTCATGTTCCAATGGGATCTGAAGTGAATGGGGCTGTGAATTCTGGGTTTGTAGCCTCATTTTCAACCCAGTCAGATATCTTGGGAAATTTTATATTTTCTGGTTGAAGATTTCTCCAAGGTGACACCTGTGTGTGGGATTGAGTTGCACTAACTGCACCATAACCAATCAGTGGTCAGAAAAATTGATCTTTTTTGTCGTAAATTTGGAGATTCTTGAGTGGTGGGATTGTGGAACAAGGATGTGGTCAATGCGACTCATCGATATGAGCGCCTAGCTCACATATGTTGAGCTGCATCATGTGGGAAAGGAGTGGTGAACTGGGGGAGAGCATCCTGTAGGCCAAGCGATGCCTTCATTGTGTGGAATTCAATGTGTCCAGGTGGGTTTCCCCTGGGATTAGGCCATTGATCCGTATCAGGGTTATCCCAGCAGTTGAAATTGCCTAATAAAATGGTATCTGGTGGGAGAGTGAGAGTAGGAATGTTTTCAAAAAATTGTTTTCTCTCAGTTGCGGTGCACAGTGCATAGACACATGCTATCAAAATTATTTCCTCTTGGCATGTGATTGTTGCTACAGGACTCAACCATGTAAGTGTGATGACAAATTTGTAATTTTAAATTTTTTGTTATTTCAGATGATCACCCCACAGTAAGGCATCCATACTGATTGTGATGGTGCAACCCTGGTTGACCAGGATCCTTCTTTCCCTTGTAGACAGTGGGTTTCTTGGATGGCCAAGATGTCTACAAGAGGTTTTTGCAGGAATTTCAGCTTATTGGCTTAGGATGTATGAGCCCTGGCTCCTGCAATGTTTAGCATCCCTATTGACACTGAGGTGCCCACGGCACCTCAGGAGTGGTTGGAGGGCCCTCTGGCCCTATCCCACCGTGGCTCATTTTGGCCATGCTCTGCATCTGTACTCCAACTCTTTCACTACCATTGTTGGTACCCTTGATCTGAGCCAATAATTCATAGGAATTGCAGTTTTTTGCATTTGTGTCAACCTTTCCCGCACAGGTCTCATGTTAATTTGATGCAGATTGTTGATTGGATTCTATATTTTTAAGGTTTGACTTTGGTAAATTGTGCACCACATTTTCGCCCAAATTGCAGTTGCATTGTTTCTCAGTATGTGCATAACTGATGTCACTTTGTGACTCAGTCAGGTTACTGTGAAAATTTTTGACCTGAGCATATTGTTCTGATTGGTTGGCTTGGTTAATATCTAAAATATCCTCCCAAATTTGTCCAGGGTTAATGGCAGACTCTGTGTGTGCCGCCGCTTTGGCCGCTGCTCACATGTGGGCTTTTTGTGCCACTTTACATTCTTTGTGTGTAACTGGGTCCACGATGGAGTATAGTCCATCTTCTCCCCAGCAGAATGGGTGGTGACCATCAGTTATTTTGGTGAAGTTTTCATTATCTTATTACATTGCTTCCTCACAATAATCATTTTCCATTAAGCCCTCTTTCACAGGGCATGTGTGTTCCTTGTGGCCCAGTGAGCCACAGTGGTTGCAAATGGGCGGTGCATGTTCCAGTGTAACTTGGAATATGGCTGACTGGCCCCCATCTGCAAAGTGAAATTCTGCTGTGCGGGGAATTCTGGATAAGTCCTCTTCCACTTCTGGGAAGGGGTTGATTATGGTGATAGCTTTGCCCGTGCACAGGTTGGGCATCAGGCAAAATTGCTGTAATTTGAGTTGCTGAATTTCTCCATAGGCCATGAGACCCTTGCGGAGCTCCTCCTCGATTACCTTACAAGGAAGGTTGGTGGGGAGCAAGTCAGAGATGAACAAAGTTTTCACTTTGTTCCATCTGGTGTGCGCGGTGCACACAATTTTTTTGCCCTTGGGGAGGGCAATTTCCACACAGACTTTTTCTGCGGCATCAGCTTTATCGGCTGTTTCAAAACCAATATCAATCCAGCTATGGCCCATGTTGTTGGTGGCTATGTACACTGCATGAGGGAAAAGTGAGGGCTGTGCCTCACATGTTTTCTCCCACAGGGTCAGTGACTCATCCCCAAGGAAGAGTCTGATCCCATGCTCCACCTTTGACAAGGGTTAGTTGAACTGAATGTACATATATTGCACATGCTTTACAGTGAGTACCATAAACCCAGACGGTGTCTGGGTTTGCGATTTCTTTGCAGATTGGGTTCCTGGTCCCCCTCCAGGGCGTTTCTTGCCCTTAGTTGCACCGTTAAGTGCACTGCTCGCTGCGACGCTCACCCATATTGTATTATTTTTATTGATAAAGTCGCCCATCTCTCCTGTGTGTGATTATCCAAATTTGCTGTTCAAATCAAATCATAGTAACTAAAGCGATTGTTATGAGAAAGAAAAGCTGCCAAAATATCTTCCTTAATACTGTATCAAAATTAATACTTGATATGCCATTTTGAATTCAATTTATTCAAGGTATGCCAACCAGGGGATGGACAGTACTGATCACAACACTCAAAATGGCAAAACAAACTACTAACCAGGTGGGAAGCAGAAACTGCTTAACCCACCATGGCAGAGGGTGAGGAGGGGTCAGGGGGTTGGTTTTCAGAAAGACCCACCTCGATCAAGGGGTGTTGTTTACAGTACTGGATCAGAGCAGAGAGCCAGGGCATTGGGGCATCTGCATAATGGGGCTGAGGTCAGCATAGTAGGAGTTTTCCACTTCTGCATCAAGATAATGATGGGAAAGTGTTTCAACAAAAGCTGCGAGGAGAACTTTAGCTTCTTTGCAGGCTTCAGGAAGTTGGGTGAAAAGGGAGATACTGTGGTGGGTGATTTTGGCTGAGGGGTTGAATAAAGCAAGCGTTGCAACATTCATAACAGCAATTTCAGCATCATCAAATAGTTTCAAGATGTCACTGCAGGGAGATTCAGGGAAGTCAGGGGGAAGAAGATGGTGGGCAGGCCATGCTGGAGCTGAGCCACTGACTGGGCCACCACGGTGTGTAGTTTTGGGCAATGAGGAGAAGCCACTGCAGCTAAGGCGAGCTGGTGGTCACTTTGGAAGGGGGCTGTATTGGGTAGAGGAGCAAAATGGCGAGGGGTAGGGGTTTCATCAAAGTTGGGAAGGAAAAATTCTGCCCAACCATAATTTCCATAGCAGAGAGGTTGACCTGTATGCTTACTAATGAGGACATTACCTGAATTGTCAGTTTCAGCCAATAGATCCCATGGATTTAGGTTCACTGGAATAGTGGCATTTAAATTTGGGTGGGTAGGATTGGGCAAATGGGCAGCTGCTTGGGTGCAAATGTTGGTCCAAGCATTGCTCTGATTGGCTGGCATAGATTTAGGTGGGAGAGTGAGGATGGAGGTTTTGGGTGGGGCTGATTTTCTATGTGGGCCCACTGAACGAGATTGGAGGGTGGGAGGGGGCAGCAAAGCACCCCATACTGAACCTCCAGAGGGGGGCTCAGAAGCTGCAGCAGCGGATTTGGCCTTAGGGCATACTCTTTTTGCATGGTTGAGGCCAAAGCAGAGGGAACAAATCTGCCTACCATTATTGACCCAAGCCCAAAAGAAATGATCAGGCGCTGCAGCCACACTAGCGTGGGGTGGGATTTGTTGGGCTATGGTAGGGTGGTGTAGTATGATGGTGGCTGTTGCATGAGGAGCAGCAAGGTATTCTTCACCAGATGGAATAGCAAAGATGAGGTTGGCCTGAGTGCCATAAGCCATGAGCCCCATGACCAACTGGTCATACAAAACCTGGGGTGGAAGGTGGGATGGGAGATTTGCAAAGGATACCACTAGCGTGGTGTCTGAAGGGAGGTGAGTACAGGTTGTGGGAATGGGGTTTTTTTTATGAATTAGAGGAGTTTGTGCTGCCACTTTAGTATCCTCCTCAGATTGGAACCCAATATCAAAGTAGCCCTTAAAAGGGTGGAAGTCTATAAAGCCAGCTGGTGCAAAGGCTGTAGTAGCTAGGTCAATAATTGCCTTATTGGCATATGGGAACAAATGCCCATAGTCCACTCTGAGGCAATAACGAATAGCAGAGTGAGGGAGGGTGAGAGGATGGGGGCACAAAGGGTGGACGCATGCCAGGTGGAGCACTAAGTCCTGTGGGGGGACAAAACGGTTGGAAGCAGTGGGTGGGCTGTTTGAGCCCATCCGAACGCGCTTGCCTGCAGGGTGGAAAATGCTAGGTGGGGGTGCACTGCTGCCCCGCACTGGGGTGGCAGGTGGCAGAGCCAAGGACATTAAAGAATAGGTTTAGGCAGATGGCTGTGGATAAATAAACTTAAATTTAAAATTGCTCAAAAGTGACTTTGAGCAATTAAAGAGAATTGATATGCCATTTTGAAGATTATTTTTCTTTCTAATGATGAAAAATAAGTAAATATCTTAAAATTAATACTTTCAATAAAAAATTATATCTTAAGACTTACATTTTAAAAACTATAGTTAAAAAATTATATATATAAAGTGCCATGGTGGCACTGAAGTCTCTAAATAGAATAGAATAAAATAAACATATAAATAATATATAATATATAAACAACATATAAATGTATAAACAACATATTAAATTAAAACAAGTAAGTAATACAGCATTTGCAAAAGCAGTGGAGCACTATTCTAACCCCAATAATATTGAGGTAGCAAGCGTTTGTTGTAATTTTTTTAAAAAAATTAGTAAATATACTAATAATATGAAAAATATATATTGCAATTGAATTACAAAAAATATGTTTTTTTATTTTGAAATATTTGTCACATATTTATATATTTATTAATTTTTTATTAATAATTTTTTACAACTTTAAAAAAATAGTTTATTAATTAAAATTTTGTTTTTTATTATGTTTTTGCCAGTTTGCATCATTTGTTATTTGCAATAATATCTTATTGATAAAGTACTATCCATATGATAGTTATATAAGAAATCTTAATACCTGAAGTGATGCAAAGTATTTGCATGGGTCACCTAGTCTATAATGATTTAAGCTCGTCCGGTATGAGCTCATACTGACTGAATTTTGAATATACCCCCAGCCATAGAACATATCAAAAGTGCTTCGAAGCTATCGCTTCACCGATGCTGGAATTAAGTTTATCCGGAGTTGTATTAGTCCCACAAGTATCCATTGCTTCCGAGCCCATTTTTTATTTACTAAATTAATGGTCATATACTTGGCCAATACTTACAAAAGTAAAATGGGACCTAAGTTGGAGCATCCTCGATTTTTGAAGATGATCATCCGAATTGGTCCAGTATTTTCAGAGTTATGCGCGAACAAACAGAAAAAAGAAAAAACATACATACAGGTCGAATTGATAACCTTCTTCTTTTTCAAAGTTGGTTAAAAAGCAAAAACATACATAAAGGTCAACTTGAGGACCTCATCCTTTTTCGAAGTCGGTAAAAAATGACGGATGTCAGGGTATTGGAGACGCATATCTTTCTAGAGAAATAGACGAACTATGTAACCCTAAGTTCTCAGTTCGAAATCTTTTAAGATTTAAAGGGGTCGCGAAAAGTTTCAGAAAAACTCATCCACTAAGCGCACCACAATGTACTACTTTTAAATACACCTTTAATGGAAGAACATAAATGGATTTGTTCTGCCCAAGTTGTTCAAACATTTCCTATTTATAAAAGAGTTGTGGGATTACTTATTTATAGTTACTTTTTTGACTGGTATCATGTCCATAGTTCGTATTTGTATTACAACTTAGATATCAACCTTCGTTATGCTTTCTAGGTTAAATTTATTTAAGAAATACTAGAATTAATTTAATTGTTCTACCAACTAAACAAGGACCTTAACAAAGTTTGATTGTATTAATTTTTTTACACAGGTTTTGACTATCGCATAATCGTAACATCTGGTGAACATGATTAAATTATCCCCTAGCTTTGGTAAATTTGCTCATGGGCTTTAGTTATACTTTAAACTCTAAAGTGTAAAAAACGCTGAGATTAGTTATAGTACGAGATGTACAAAATATTATGACAGCTCTCATCTATAGAAATTTTGTGAGTTTCATTATTTAAATAGCTATGACTTGTTCAGTAATGGACTGAAGCCAAGAGATTTACGATGGTTTATAAAATTACACCGGCGTGAAAAACGGGTGGATTCGTCAATATTTTATAAACAATATATGGAGCATCGCAGATGTTTGAAATATCTACTTTGGCATAGGAGGTCCTCGGCTGACATTAGAGAAAAATGTGTATTTTCCCTAGGCAGGAACTTAAGGCAGAAAATTTATGGGCTTAGTTAATTTAGATGCTAGAAAACTATTTTATTTTCATTTCTAATAAGCTTTTAAAATTGTTTCATAAGCATTTCTAGAGTTGAAAGTTGGAAAATTACATAATATGGAGTTACTGTAAAATAAATTAACTTATGAATTTAATCAGCAGATCAACAAGTATCTCTGAATTTCTGATTTTTATCACAGAGCAAAACTCACAAAATATGATGATATAAGATAGGTATTCAAGTTAAGATAATCGTATATGAGTAAAACATGCTATAATTCTAGTTATATCACAATATGAACTTTTAGTTTGTTGATTTTGGTATCACCGTAAAGATCTATAAGAATGCATATGATGTATAACAACTATCAGTGTTGCTATAATTTTTTACAATAAACCCAAAGAAGGAGACTCTATATACTGTAAAAACTTGCCTAAGTTGGAAACCCAAATATCGAAATCTATAAAAATTGAAAAATCTCAGAATGATCGTGTTCCATCTTAGTTTTTCCTGTATATGGTAGACGTTACAATTAAGGTTTTTCTAGTCTAACATTATATTTCAATGTCCCAATTGACTTGGAGAACATCCCACATGGGTAATTTCAAAATAGAGTTAAAGTCCTGCTATAACTAAGGAAATGGATTAAATTTAAGAAATTTACCTAATAAAACTATAATTATAACTACTCACTAATAATTCATCCATGATTGGCACAAATTTTCTTATCTCCCTAAGCGAGGTAAAATTGCTTTGAAGTATAAACCTTATAGAGCTAAAGTGTTGGTCCCAACAAAATGTGTTGTACATATTTTATTATATATAAAAGATATCCAAAATAAAATTAGGATTAACTTTGGAAAATGACCCAAAGTTTAAAGGTAGATATCTTTCCCTAAACTTTAAAGTACTAAGACTTCTCACTCAAGCTAGATTATCTAGCTTGTAATTCTCCATTCTAAGTTCATACAAATCATTTTTTTAGTTTTTCTTTAGTAACTTTTAAAGTTTGTTGTCTTTGTTTTTGCTTCTTTCCTCATATAGATTACAAGAAGGCCAACTTTGATGCATTTTAATTTTTGTAGCCCCTGAGGTGTTAAGTATTAGGCAGATAATCCTGAGCTAGTACAAGTGATGCAAAGTCCCATATGGTCTTTTTACAGTAGTTAAATGGCATAATTTGTCACTGTTGCTTTGTTTGCTGGTGGGGTGCACCAAATCTGTCCTAAATCATGTTGTATAATTGGTGCCAATAATAATATCCTTAATTTATTCATTTGGGTGTATAAAAAAGTTCAATTATTGGCCCAGGTCCTTATTGCTAGTATTATATTCACTGATTCCCCATTTACTTCTCCAGCTATTCATAAAAATATACCTTGAATACACTACCTGACATTATGCTACACTTATTTTGTTAGGCTTTATTTTTTTAAATTGAGAATTATTGAGAGTAACCTTTAATGAGAAGAGCCCAAGTTCCTTACATAGTTGGTTAAAGTGTTCACTACTATAATAAGGTCCTAAGTTTAAAAATTACCTTTTAACATCAGATTTGGAATGTCAATCCATAACTTTATATATTGAAGATTATATTATACTTTTAAGATATACATAGGCTGGATCTAAGCTCAAAAAATATAAAAGGATTAGAACAGAATATATATACTGATAAAGTTGCCACCTAATAGGCTTCAAGGCAATAAATATTTTTCTTGGTGTCAATAGTTTTAGCATCTAGGTTAGCTTACCTAAGATGCATTTTAATAAAATGAAATATTAGATCCTTGCTTTCATATAAGCTTTGATCAGACCTAATGTCAGAGAACTGGAATGCTAAAGAAAAACCTGGATTCTAGTAATGAAGCTTCAGCACTCAGAACAAAAGTCTCAAGTCACAAGGTACTGCCATTATGAAATGGGGGGAATGGTGTAAGTGGAAATGTTAAAATTATATAGGATGATAAATTCAGTTGGAAGCTGGGTACCTGGTAGCTGACCTTTTGGTTTCCTCACTACTCTTGTTAATGTAAACCACCGCAGTAGCCAAGGTCAGCATACCCACCACTTATATCAAAACTAAAAGGTTTAACCTTCATTGGGCTGATTTTTTCAAAGTTAGGGTGTTATTAAAATTATAATAGCTAAGTTTAAGGAAAAATATTAACTTTTTGGTTTTAGTTCCTTACTAAAAACTAGGGAAAATAATTACCAACAACCTACAAGATGCAGGCTGTTAGGCATTATACCCAAGGCATGGGGGTGAGGCTTAGTTAAGTGTAAATGGTTTGAAAATGGCAGACGTTACCCTCAAAAACTATTTAAAAATTCTTTTTTTCTAACTTGAGTTATTGATTTTCCAATCCTGGCTTCCTATTGTCTGAATCTAATTTGGCAATTTTGAGATTTGTTGATACATCTGAAGCCCATTCTATATTTTACTGAAACTTCTGCTAATGTGAACTTCCTTATGTAAAGTATTATCACCTGGGGGTTGCCCTAGATAATAAATTTTTACAGCTAAGGAACCTCATAGTTGAGTAGTCATTTTGGATGAGAAGTTTGGGTTTATACAATATATTTTATACATACTTCTAAAGATCAGAGCATAGATGTTTGATTTTAGCACATAATGGTCTGCTGTCTCTTTGATGATAATGGTTTTGGCCTTGGGTTGGTTGGGGGTTTAAACAGGTAAAAACAGATGCCACCCATTTCTCATCTAGGGTGCTCCCTATATCTGTAATCATGATGAGAGGCAAGGCCTGGGGTTGGCGCCCTTCTTAGTTTTTAAGGGGTGAAAGATCTGTATAAATTGATAGCTGTGACAACAGCCCTTACACCTAGTGATGATATATCCAGTATTTGGAACAAAAATGAGTCGTCCAAATACTAGTTTTTAACACCAGTTCCTGATACACTAAAACTAAAACTTGTGAGCTTTGCTACCAGCTTGTCCACTATGAGCCTAGTATTTTTGTACTACAAACTTATATGTTGAAGAGCACTTGTTGAAGAAAATCTTTTTCCACTCATGTAACTTTCTGAGCAATTGTTACAAAAAAGTCAAAGTACACTTTAATCACCCACTGCAATTTTGCTCTGGTGTCCTCAGTTTCTCTGCCAGCTTTCCAGTGTGGGGAATCAGCAAAACACCTTACTCCATTTTCCATCTGAAAGTAAAATGTGCTCAGACTGGCTCTCCAGTATTACCAAACCCCTAGGAAGATTCTTTCCTCCCAAGGATCTCAACGCCAACCTTGATTATACCCAGGCGGTGCCTCATTGCCCTCTGGTGCTCTCAAGGAGCAACACGCGTTTCAGCCTTAGGGCTGATTACAGGAAGCGTTTATCTTACCATGAATAAGACATTATCAAAATGGTTCTGGTGGTGATGCAACCCACTGGTTTTATTGATTTCCGCCCATAAAAGGATATTTTGATCACAGCTTCACCTGTGAAGCTGATACTGCCACTGCTGCAATTATGCCTCTGGGTTTCAGGGTACCTTTCTACCCACAGTTTGAACCCAGCTCCTAGTGGATACCTCTTCAGTGGTTCAGTTTGCTATTTTGCTCACCCATCTTCCCCCTGCGGTGCTTTATAAGGAGCTGTTGAGCGGTTTTGCAGGCTATGGATCCAACCTATCTTACAATTTGTGGTACTAAATGGGTCCACACGCCTCACTGGGCCTCAGGAATTTGCAATGATCATCCCTTAAATTAGTAAAGTTGCATTCTCATCCCCCCTCACGCCATCATTCCTTCTGCCCCTGACCATCCGTTCTGGGCTCTCAGAAAAGGGTGAGCGGATGGTCTGTCTATCCTATTTTGAGTTGGACCACTTGAAACATAAATGCCCCTCCGTAGCTGCTTCTGATAGCTCTGATTTTTTGTCTGCCATCCTCCAATACACTGTCCACCCCACACAAGTTTTAGTAAAGGTTACTATCCTACCCCCCATAGCCTGACGCTGCAGCCACGCCTGCAGCCACCAATCAGCCTCATCCTCATCCCAGTGCCACATATGCTCCCTCCAACCAAGCACTATCTTGGACCCTAGTTCACTCTCATGCTTCCCCCAAAAAACCAACCAAATCTCAGTCATATGATGATTCCCTAACTCAGTTTAACCAAAACCCTTGGGATCTATTTGCTGAAATTGATGAAGCTGATAGTATTGAAGGCTCCATTCTCCAAATTGAGCGGTTTGTGTATGTTCACCATGATGCTAAGCTACCCCCTAATTTATTTGCCCCCTAGAAAAATGCCAAATTGTTTTGTGGTGACCACCAGCTGGCTGGTGAAGCAACAGCAAAGCCATATTGTCATCCCCACTGCAATGCTGTCACCAAATCAGTGGTAATGCTCACAGGAGAATCCCTCCTTCCATTATCCCCCCACCTTTGGTACACTCCATAAGAATATGATGATCAAAGATAACAAAGCCACTAATTATACTATCCAAAAAACGTGGCAGTAGTAGTGCGGAATCCCAAAAGCAAAGACAACCTACACCATTATCACCATGCTTGTAAAACTTTCCAACAATTGCATGAAAGCTGAAACAACTTTAGCCAACTATTTCATCTCACTTCTTATGATTAGCTGGTTCCTGTCACACCAATCATCAAAGGTTTTGCTCTACATCTCATTGAACCCCAAATCCTTTGCTCTTCACTGCATCCCATACTCTGCTTTTGGGTAAAGTTGCTACTAAGGTTGAGTCCCCTAATACTTCTCCACTTCCGCCATGATGGTATTAGCAGTTCTTTGCTGTCCCACCTAATTAGTTGTGTTCATGTTTTGTGTATCATCTGCTTATTTTGGGAAGTCCGTCCATTTTATTTATTGAGGCCTTATTTTATTGGATCTTTGAGCTTCAGTAATGTCTGTCACCTAGTCAGCTTAACCCAAATAAAGAGTAGAAAGAATTAAAATTATAAAACTTTAAAAATTAAAAAATTAAAAAATTAAGAGTAAATGTTGATATACAAAGTAGACTTTTTCAACCTCATAAACTTAATCTAAATAACTGGTTAACTCTACTATTAATGAGCTCACTTCAAAGTATAAAGATAGGAAGATACTAGATTAAGTCTTAGGAGTCTTTAGATGACTATAATATCCCCTTTATTACAAGCATTTATAGTTCCTAAATCCCAAAATTAGACAAGTCTAATAGTTATGATGTTAAAAATAAAGTACTAGTATGATCTCTTCCCAGTATAAGATGCCTCACGCCAAATTCTTTGAAAATGCCATACTTTGGTTCTTCATTGTATCTCTTTTCTTTGATCTTAATCTCGTCTTGATAACCTTGTTTCTGTCCATAAAAATTGTCTTTGGGTCTTGGATGACTTTTTTAGAGATTTAATTGTGTGACCATTAGGTTCTGTTATTATATCAATGAATTGCTTAACATTACTATGATGGCTGAGTTTCTCTAACAAAAATTTGGAGTCTAGAGGTTTATAGTAATTCTGTTTACACTTTGATTATCCCAATATTTGCCTTCCTTAAAATGTAGGTCTATATTAGAATATTGATTATGTGATGTGATGTACAAAAAATTAATCAACTTTAACTTTACTTAATCACTTATTGTTCACAATCCAGGACTGACAATAATTCAAGGCTCAAATTTAATTCATTTCTGATTAAGAATTACTTACCTTTACTGTCAGGAATCATGACAATAAACCTCTCAAAACATGGTCTAGGAAAGGAGTTATTTATTAATAGACCCATTAGTTTTAACTTAGATGTTCTCAACCAGGTAGTGCACTCAATTACTCTTCTTACTAGAGTGTAGCCAGTCTGATCACATTACTTATATATATATATATATCAGGTAAATCCTTAACAATTAGTAAAATAAAACTTATCTTAAAAGTCAAGTTCTAGTAAAAATAGTTGTTTTAACTTTACTTTCTTATCTTTTTCAAAAATTTATATTACCCTCAATTTGAGTTTTAAAATTTCAATGGATAAGGTTATATAGTAACTTATTATGGTAGGTTTAATAAAGAATTATACTTGGGGCTAATAAATTGGAGAGAAGATATTTTTCCATATAGGGATTAACTGGGGTACATCTTAACAGATTAACGGTGCCTCTTTTATAGAACAAGGGTGATTGTAGGAAAGAAACTCACTCAAAAGCATATAATTATCATTTTTGATATAAAATTTTTTCTAGGGTCCTTTCATGACTAATGACATAATAGGATGGGATACAACAAACTAAAAATGGAGTCAAGGGCAAAGATAAGTCAACTAAAGTGCCAAATCCATGCCTTAAAGCATACCATTGATCAGAGATGGGTTTTGTATAAGGTTGTTAAGTTGGACTTAGATGTTGGTTCTAAACATTCACTGTCAACCAAACATTTCCAACATGATAACTGAATATATAATAAATGACAATGGGACTAGTAAGTTGATATCTACGCGAAATCTATATCATCAAACTGTATGTGCAATTCATAAAGTCAGGAGAAACTTCCACAAATTCAGCAGCAAGTTAAAGCTATATTAATAATGCATGACCCATATTGACAATTTCATTTATTGTAAAAATATACTTTAGTAACAAGCTTTAGTTGGGCACATCATGAAAAAAATTCAGCACTGAAAATGTTTAGATTTAAAATCAGGAAACAATATTATTTTTAAGATTGTATCAGGCTTACAGTTATCTTTCTTTGACCGCTCAAAGTCACTTTTGAGCAATTTTAAATCTAAGTTTATTTATCCACAGCCGTCTGCCCAAACCTATTCTTTGATGTCCTTGGCTCTGCCGCCTGCCACCCCAGTGTGGGGCAGCAGTGCACCCCCACCTAGCGTTTTCCACCCCGCGGGCAAGCGCGTTTGGATGGGCTCAAACAGCCCGCCCACTGCTTTCAACCGTTTTGTCCCCCCACGGGACTTAGCGCTCCACCTGGCGCGCGTCCACCCTTCTCGCCCCCATCCTCTCGCCCTCCCTCGCTCTGCCATTCGCTATTGCCTCAGAGTGGACTATGGGCGTTTGTTCCCATATGCCAATAAGGCAATTATTGACCTAGCCACTGCGGCCTTTGTGCCATCTGGCTTTATAGACTTCCGCCCTTTTAAGGGCTACTTTGACGTTGGGTTCCAATCTGAGGAGGATGCTAAAGTGGCAGCACAAACTCCTCTAATTTATAAAAAAACCCCATTCCCAAAACCTGTACTCACCTCCCTTCAGACACCACGCTAGTGGTATCCTTTGCAAATCTCCCATCCCACCTTCCACCCCAGGTTTTGTATGACCAGTTGGTTGCGGGGCTCATGGCTTATGGCACTCAGCCCAACCTCATCTTTGCCATTCCATCTGGTGCGGAACGCCTTGCTGCTCCTCGTGCAACAGCCACCATCATACCACACCACCCTACCATAGCCCAACAGATCCCACCCCGCACTAGTGTAGCTGCAGCGCCTGATCATTTCTTTTGGGCTCAGGTTGATAATGGTAGGCAGATTTGTTCCCTCTGCTTTGGCCTTGATCATGCAAAAAGAGCATGCCCTCAGGACAAATCCGCTGCTGCGGCTTCTGAGCCCCCTCTGGAGGTTCAGTATGGGGCGCTTTGCTGCCCCCTCCCACCCTCCAATCTCGTTCAGTGGGCCCACATGGAAAATCAGCCCCCCAAAACCTCCATCCTCACTCTCCCATCTAAATCTATGCCAGCCAATCAGAGCAATGCTTGGACCAACATTCGCACCCAAGCAGCTGCCCATTCGCCCAATCCTACCCACCCAAATCTAAACGCCACTATTCCAGTGAACCAAAATCCATGGGATCTATTGGCTGAAACTGACGAATCAGGTAATGTCCTCATTAGTAAGCATACAGGTCAACCTCTCTGCCAAGGCGATTATGGTTAAGCAGAATTTTTCCTTCCTGACTTCGATGAAACCCCTACCCCTCGCCATTTTGCTCCTCTACCCAATACAGCCCCCTTCCAAAGTGACCACCAGCTCGCCTTAGCTGCGGTGGCCTCTCCTCATTGCCCAAAACTACGCACCGCGGTGGCCCAGTCAGTGGCTCAGTTCCAGCATGGCCTTCCCACCATCTTCTTCCCCCTGACTTCCCTGAATCTCCCTGCAGTGACATCTTGAAATTATTTGATGATGCTGAAATTGCTGTTATGAATGTCACAACGCTTGCTTCATTCAACCCCTCAGCCAAAATCACCCACCACAGTATCTCCCTTTTCACCCAACTTCCTGATGCCCGCAAAGAAGCTGAAGTTCTCCTCGCAGCTTTTGTTGAAACACTTTCCCATCATTATCTTGATGCGGAAGTGGAAAACTCCTACTACGTTGAACTCAGCCCCCACTATGCGGATGCCCCAACGCCCTGGCTCTCTGCTCTGATCCAGTACTGTAAACAACATTCCTTGATCGAGGTGGGTCTTTCTGAAAACCAACCCCCAAACCCTCCTCACCCTCTGCCATGGTGGGGTAGCAGTTTCCGCTTCCCACCTGGTTATTAGTTTGTTTTGTCATTAGGAGTGTTGTGTTCAGTACTGTCCATCCCCTGGTCAGCGTACCTCAAATAAATTGAAGATTGTAATAGGCTTAAAAACCCTCAAATGAGTTTAACGCCATCATAAATAATAAACTCCTTTGTTGATCATCTTAATCAAAAACTTTTTTTGGTAAGCGAGTATAATATTGAATTTTGTGCTTTAATGATTCTTGGTTCAGTCAAGACTGCAGGATCCCTCAGTGAGGTACCATATTAGTCTTTTCATGAAGCTCTTACTAGATGTCAACTCATTTAGGTTTGTTCTCCAAAAAATAACCTACACATTTAATTTAGTGATTCTTAACCTATACACATTTTGTACAACTCCCAAGCCTACCTTTTGCAATAAGAGTTACAAAGTCTCTCTGAACATTAGACGCCAAACAATTTATCTATTTGTTAGTTTATCTCATGTAGGGCTCATCATGAGCATGTACTGGTTCCTCTGGGGCTTACACAGTTGCCATGCTAACAGAAACCCTCGCCTCATTCAATCTGAAAACCTTCCCTTTTTCAAATGTCAATTGTGGTTATAACTTGTTCCCACCATAAGACAATTGCTAAAACTAACTTTAGAATGATTTTGATGTCTCTTGTTTAGAAAATTAGACATCTCACCCAATAATTAAGCCATTAACTAAAAGATAAACTGCCGTGATGCTCAGGTAGCCCTTACTTCTTCTAACTTAGATGATCACATATCCACTATGCCTTACACAATTGACAACAAAGCTCCAATTGTGTCAGAATATCCCGCCTCAGAATTCATAATCATTTCACTTAAATTATTTTTAATTTTCTACTTTTAATATAAACTAATCAATAGATCAACCTGGAATCAGTTACAAATTAAAATTAACTTCTAAAAACCCTTGTTTGACCAACTCTATGGTTTGCTGCACTTAGTTGGCCAAGAAAGAAAAGTTTTTACTTATTTTATAGTATATGCAATTTAGATAATGACTTTGGCTATGTTTCTAATGTGATAATTGTTTAAAATTACCTCACCCTTTTTTAGATTTAAAAAAATTCAAGAAAGAATATTAAGCCTGAATTGGATCCCACTAGTGGGTTTTTGAAACTTTCCTACTCTTTATAATATTCTTCAGTAAAAACTTTTCTTTCTCGTTGCAAACACTTTTGCAACCCATTCAATTCAAGACTAAATCTAGTTTGATAATCTCATAGAGGGGATTAGTCTGCGCCCATGTCTGGGAGCAGTTGGGCAAGCAAGGCAAGAGGAGCAGGCGGAAGGCCTGCGGCCTCTAACATTTGGAAACGCCCCGGAGAATCTGGTGGAATAGAAAAAAATCTAAAAAAACTGGCGGTCACAATTTCCCCAGAGATACTCGTGTGGCAAGCATGATGCAACCAGTATATCAATACGCCCCATTCCCAGCCACTTTCATCGGTGGAATTTGGAGTCCGTGTGTATCTGGACATCCAAAAAATGGCCCTATGGGAAAAATTTTGTGAAGATGTACACAAAATTTTCCCGACTGTGGTGTACGTTGCACCTCACTCCATGTCACGCGGTTGGCTGGACCTAGGTTTTGAAAGCAAAATAGCAGCAGACGAGGCTGCAGCAGTATGCGTAGTGGTCGACCTCCCTGAAGGGCAATGGGTCACTGAAACTAAATGCACCAGATGGACAAAATCAAACCAAATTTTCCTCACGTTTGACTTTTTGCCTACTACGGTAAAACGTGACATTTTGGAGCAACACCTGAAAGATGGTCTCGCCATATACGGCGAAATACAATCTTTCAAAATGCAACGTTTCACGCTGATGCCACACCTGTGCACTGGCAAAGCCATCACAGTTCTGACCCCAACTGAGGAGATCGCAAAGGACCTAACCCAGATCCCACACTCCACCTTTATTGATATTGCAGGGCACACCACCCACCCATTCCGGGTAACCGTGGACAGCGCGCCCCCCATTTGCACCCACTGTGACGCGTTCGGCCATAAGGCACATGCGTGCCCCATTAAAGAGGGCGTTACATTCCAAGAGCACCCCTCGGCGGCCATGGCCAGCGGAGAGGCGCACTACGAACCAACTGCAAGCACCAAAGAGGCTTTCCCGTGGGGAGCACAAGGCTGCTACCTATTGGTAAAGCCCATCTCCCCGCAGGAGCGGAAGAAGGCCAAGCAGGCCCATAGGACTGTGGCCAAGGAAGCGGCCAAGGTCACCACCACCATCCCACACTCACAATGCCAGGAGGACATGGAGACCTTCGCGGCAGAAGCAACTCGGGAATCCATCACCCAATCAGATTGGGAGGCCCAAGCTGAACGGGCCACTCAATCTGAGGATCTGATGGGAGATTTGATCTCACCCAATCGCTGCACCCAAGCCCTGGTTGAAACTGACTTGGGACCTATCCCAACCAAAAAATTTTTTTTTGCCCCACTCGACGGTGCACCGAACTTATCCGCACCGCAAAAAATTTGTCCGACGTCAGGAAAACAAAAAGCAAAGGCCAAAGCCAACGCGACTCTTTCCGCAAAAATTAACAAAAACCCAGATAGCGTTGCTGCTAATACCCATGCTGCTGTGAAAGCCTGTGGGGACCTGGAAGAGGCTGGTGGGCCAGGGGGCCCACCCCCTTGCACCTAAGGTGCAATGGGGAAACCTTCACTCTAGGGATGCTGAATATCGCCGGACTCAAGGCCTCCCCATCCCAGGCTAGAAAACTGAGTTTTTTACAAAATAATTTACCCGTGGATATCCTGGCCATCTAGGAAACCCACTGTCCACAAGGTTCCGAGGATGCTTGGAAAACAATGCTCTTACCATCCCTATCCTTTTGGTCAAAGCACTGTGGGGTGCTAATTCAGAAAAACAATTTTTTCAAATTTACATCTTCAGAAACATTCCTAAATGACCAAGTGCTCGTTGTCACCTTCTCATGGGCTGATGTTGCACACACAATTGTCAACATTTACGCCCCAAATGGTGCACAAGAGCGTCAGGAATTTTTCTTGTCAGTCAAATCCCTCCCGCTACCCCCGATTCTTTCCTAATTGGCGACATGAACTGTTGGCTAACCTCACCAACGGACTGGTGGCCATCCTCACCCCACGCCCCACAGGGTCACGTAGAACTATGCGTTCTAAAAGCCACCCTTGGGTTAATGGATGCGCTGCTGCGACATGCCCCACTGCTCGAAAACATGACACGTCCCCACATCCACAATGGCCAATTAAGGTCCATGACCCGCATTGACCTTATTCTAGCGCCGGCGAAATTCCAACCCCACATCTCCCACTTCAAAACAACGAAAATGGAATTCTCCGACCACTGACTGGTCTCGATAACATACCACTTACCCGTCACAGTTGCAAAGGCCCCACATTGGTGCAAAATCTGCCCCCCAGAGCTAGCGTCGCCAAAATTCCATGTGGGTGGAAGAGGCAACTTTGGCAAAATCGTTTGTTGCACCATTTTACGCGCGGATCCCATTTCCACATGGGCAACTTTCAAAAAAGATACCATCCGCCACTATCACCATCTCTCATCCAGATGCTCATGAGCCACATCGGCAGTTATATCGCGCGCACTGGCAGAATTGGCCCACTTGGAGTCCAACATTCCAGCCTCAGGATATAGCCCTGCATGGGGCCAGAAGTGGGCGGAGGCAGCAGCCCACCTCAATGCACTTGAAAGGCAACACAAACATCGGGTTTGTGTCCAATACAGGGCCACACACATCACTAAAGGTGACAAGTGCACCGCATACTTCTTCAAAAAATTTTTGCACCATGCCAGAGCGTGGCCTGCACACAGATGCAAAGATCGGATAATTCTATCATGGACACACTGGCCAAAGTGGCAATCAAAATGCAAAGATATTACTCCGAGTTATACTGACCTGAACCAATTCAGCCGGCTGAAATGGTGGAATTTCTCAACAGAGCTCATATTTGCACCATTTTCCAATACCCGGAAATAATGAATTTAATTACTCCGAATGAATTATGGACTACCATTTGCGGTGCGCCAAACCGAAAATGCCCAGGCCCAGATGGCATTCCATATGAGTTCTACAAAAAATATTTTAAATACATATCCCCATTGCTGCTAGCCTCACTCAACCAAAGCCTGTTGGAAACGCGCCTCCTACCAGGAGGACATGAGGCTTTTACAGTCACACTCTTCAAGAAAGGGGACAGGCTAGACTTAGCCAACTGGCACCCCATTTCTCTAACAAACACAGACACCAAAATTTTAACAAAAATCATGGCTAACCGTTTAGGGACTGTAGCATCTGCTACCATCTCTCCAGAACAATTCAGTTTCATCCCCAGAAGGTCGATTTGGGATAACGTGCACTCTGTGGCTAATGTGTGTCAGTCCACAGCCTCTGGGGCACTTGTATTCTTGGACCAACAAAAGGCCTATGATAGAGTAAACTGGGAATACCTTAGGGCCTGCCTCCAACAATTCCGCCTACCTCACCGCTTCATTAACTGGGTGATGCTGCTCACGGAATCTGCAACAATGGCTGTGCGCGGCCCAGGTTTCCTAACAGATGTAGTCCATCCTCAAAGGGGCCTGCGACAAGGGGACCCCTGAGCCCACTCTTATAGAACTTCAGCCTTGACCCACTACTGCGAAATGTGAATGCCCAACTCACTGGGGTCCATGTGCCAGGCCAAACCCCAGTCAAGATGATGGCATTTGCAGATGATTGCGTGGTGGGGGTGTCTAATAATAAAGATGCACGCGCGCTTGAAGCCCTCATCCAGGAATATTCCCGGGTGAGCAACGCGGCACTAAATGCCTCCAAAACTGAAATCATCCTCCTTGGTCAGTTTCAGAACTGCTGGGCCCCAGCAAGTAATTCCCAACCCAGCCCAGCTGCTCGCCCAAGTCCACGCCTTACTACTCAAAACACACCGCTCCACTGGTGCTCCCCTTTGTGCTGCGACCTACCATAGGACCGGTACGCCATCTGGGCGTGTGGTTGGAGGCAGGAGGATACGCGTCAGCAGTAATGGAGGGCCATATACTGGACAACGTGACGAAGCGAATCGCCTCTCTCAGAGCACACCCTACTACCCTCACTGGCAGGGTTGTTCTTGCCAACTCTATGCTCCTATCCAAAGTCTGGTTTGGAGCTCACGCCATCCCCTTCTCCCCAAGCTTCTTCAAATCCCTGTATGCTTTGCTACAAGGTTGGCTTTGGTCAGGCCGCCCTCCACCAGTACGGCTAGAGGTCATGTTTGGCCCTCATCATCATGGTGGCATGGGCCTACTTGACTTCAAAGCCCATGCTGCCAAGATCCTAGGCACCTGGATTGCGGCCGTCACTGCTCCTACACTCCCATCCCAACACTGGTCCCGCGTGGCCCACTCCAACTTCTCCCGAGCCTTGGGCCTCAACAATCCATCAATCCCCCACTCCCTGATGAAATACCTCGCATCACACACATCAGCCACAGGTCCTCACGGGACCAAAACCCACTACAAACGAATCCTACTCTCCATGCGAAGCACAGAGTGGAGAATTCGTATTAGTGGACATACAACCCAAAGAGGCCGCCCCTCTCCTCAGTTCACACAAGAGGTATAGGGGCTACCCATCCATGATGGCGTGATCCACACTCGACCCCAAGTCCTATCCAGGGTGGACTACCTGGACATGATGGACATCCCTTATTCCACTGAGACCCAAAAGACTATCTGGAAATACGCACACCATCCTCTGTTGCAGCCTCAAGTCCGTTCCCATGTGTGGCGCTGCCTGAGGCGGGTGTATCGTACAGCTGAGCGCTCTAATGCTTTACACTCATCCTGTGTCGTGTGTGGCCAGTATGGAACGCTGTTTCACCGCCTGGAGAAGTGCCCCACCTCTAAAGTAATATGGCGCGAAGTCCAACGTCTGCTAGGCCAGAATCAAACACATCCCTTCAGTCTGTCAAGAGATATGTTTGCTTCATCAATGGCCTCCCCCTCCCACCCTCCCTTCATGCTCTGGTGGTTGCAATCGCCATGTGGACTATCCACACGATTGTCTTGGATGCCATCGCCGGATCCATCCCCACCCTCCCTGAAGCTGTCCACAGATTCCGGTCTCATTTGGTGGATCACTTTCAAGCGTGGATGTTTGGATATCTCCCACCACATCGCCGGCAGCTGGTCTCCTCCTGGTTCCCAGTCTGGTTCATCAAATCAGACCCCTTCCTCCACACGTGCTCAATAGTGTCTACGCCCCCTACACACGTTCCCTCCCCCTTCCCATAAGTGGCGTTCCCGCTGGCAACAAGAGATAGCATCGCTTCTCTGGGGTGCCTCACCTGGTACTGAGTTTTGTCTCGTCTGAGTCATATTCAGAAGAGTCCGTCCCATGGTCAGCCTTCCCCGCAATAAATTTAAAATTTAAATTTAAATAATATTCTTCAGTTATTTTTGTGCTTTCTGCTAGTCTCTTCCCCTCAGGGTAGATTGAGAACTTCAATTATGGAGGACACATGTGCCTTAGAGTATTTTATTGATCAGGTAATAGTTGACTACCTTTAATACACTACTTACCTGATGGTACAGTTAAAAGGTGACTCACAGGTTATTCCAACAATGAAAATTTAAAGTCTTGGTAAGTTTCAAGTTGGTAAGAATGAACTAGCTGACAACTTTATAGTATTAAGAAACTGTAGTACCCTTTTATCATTTAGTAGAGTGGTGCAGTGCAAGTCAGTTATTATGACCAATATGAAGGCCAATACTTTGACCCTCCCAATGAAAAGTGGTGAAGAGAGTTAGCCCTGTGTCTTCTGACTACACCCCAAACATATTTTCCCCAATGGCCAAATGTGCAGAAACTTATTCTTGCGCCTTTTCAAAAGCCACTTCAATTGCTCATTTTTCCACTATTTAGAGTTACAATCATTTTTTGATGAAGCTAGAAAAATTAAATACCAGAACATTCTGGGCTTGATTGCAACTTAATTTTACTATGAACCACGATTTGCATTTTCAATCCCACCTACCCTTAACGCTGAGAGAAGAGTCAGCACTGGATGTTTGAGTTGCAGAACAATAAGCCAAAGGTTTTACTTTCCAGCGAACCTCTCTAATATGATCACTGCTCTTATTTGTGGAAAACAGATGGTACTCTATGATATTGTGCAGATTATGGTAACCTTGTCAGATATCCTGATATCAGACATGATGAGAAGAGTATTGACCATTTGACTCCCTCAGAAAAATTAACACCTAGATCCAAGAAGGAGGTTAAAGAAATTACCTCAATGAAATCCACAGAGAAATTGATAGTCAACACAGCTCAATTCAACTCTAGGAAGATTCCAATGGACCAATTGAGCTTAAGATACCCCAAGATTAAATCCTGCCTAATCAAAATGAAGGGTCAATAGAAGGACAGGTGACAACTATTCAAAGTAGCACTTGAGGCAGTAAATCAAGATGAAACTCAAAAAGGGTAAGAAATAAGAATATGTCAAATGTCCAATATAAGTAACCCCCAGTCTCATCTGATTTGGTCATTTAACTCACAATTTTGCCCTGGTAAAAATATGATACAAAGGCATTATACCATCCAGAATGCATTTCCTGACCAAGAGCCTCTCTTCCTGATTTCTCCCACCATTAATTTTATTAATATTTTCATTTTTTGTTTATATTGTTAAACGCAACATATAAAAAACTCTATTTTATATTATAATAAAGTTACTGCATATTTTTTAGATATTTTTTAGGTAATTGACCTCATTAAGTCCTTTTTTGCCATACTTAAATAGGACGGAAACTCTAGCTGATGGAACATAAGCAGTATTTTGGAAACCTTTTAAATAAAAATATACTTTTTATGTGACTTATTCATCTTCAAGCATTGACTGTCAAGCTTCTTATGAATAACACAATTGAGCTTATAAAAAGAAGCCCTACAAACCTGAACGATTTTATTACAGTCAATTTTCATCTCATCTCTATGAATTCTTAATCTTAAGATACTAAGAAAGCCAATACTTTATAAAGATTGATTGCTTAAACGCCTTCAACTAAATCTTCAAAAAAGGGCAGTAATGGCTTACTGTTTTCCTTACTAGTATGAGAAATTCAGATTCTGAGTCATGCCATTTGGCCTCTGTTGTGATCAGCACTTAGGCTTTGATGCACAACTGTACAGGTCGGAATTTTTTTATAATAAACTAGGGTACTGTATGGAGAAAGTGGCTCTAAGACAGAAGATAAAAAAGTATCGTCAAAAGTTCTTATCAAGATGGTTAAATTTAGCTAGATGAAAAAATCTCATATTTAAAATTACATATAAAAAACTACAAACTAGAGTACCAAGCAATGCATAGGTATTTTGTAAAATGGTAGGCATCATTGGCTTGACTTTGTTGGGGATAAAACCCTTGATAATTGTTTTATGAAGGCAGGGCAAATAAGAAAATAAAAAATAATAATAAGAGATTTGATTTACAATGCCATAATGACTCATAAATTGATATGAATGGATTCAGGTAAATTTTGGGCAGGGTAAAAAAATTTGATTTTCAATACCCAGTCAGCTACATATATAAACATGGGCATGTGGGTAAGGTTATACCATAACATAATTTAGTGAATTACCAGAAATGTCAGGAAAACTCTCCATAACTTAAATGACAAATAAGTGTTGGCAACAAGGCCCAAGAAGTCAAATCCTTAGTCTAAAATAAAATGACCTAATAAATCGAATGGTTAACAAACCAGATTGTAAAATTTCCCCCACTAGACCAAACATTCTAATAAAAAATGAGTGGGAGCTAGCTGATAAATAGAAAGGTTAGGCTGCTATGCAAGGCAGCACATAAACATAAGTAATGATCTTATGTTTATGAATGTTCACCAGATAAGAGTAGGTGTTTTCAACTGACACCTTATATCTCCATGATGCAGGTAAATGGCACAGAAAATGGCAGCGGGATTTTTTTTTGTAATTTTGGAGTTGCAGTAAAATTTTACCATACATAACATCAGGAAATTGTAAAGTACCTTTAGTTCCAACGAGGGCATGATGTCCTAGTTTATTAGTGTGTTTGCATACTGCATAAGGGGAATTTGGTTGCATTTTGTAACCCTGTGTGGCAAATTTAGAGGTCTTCAGCTCCCCTTGCAATATGTAAAGGGAACAATCTCCCATTGTATTCAACTATCACAATTTATGACTTTTTGAGGTAGATTTAGGTGGAGCGACAGATTTAGCTTCTGCTGGCACTGGAAGCCTTATTGGAATTGTATGAACATTATTCACTTGGCTAAAATCTCCGTCTGACAAGAAATCCGCCACAGTTTCATCTGATGATGGCTCCCCAATTTTGGTGGAACTATCCAAGTGCTCAATAACTATGCCACCTAGGCTTAGTTCATCCTTGCCAGAATCATAATTATAAAAAGGGGATGTGTTGACCGCTTAACTTCAAAGTATTATCTTAAAGTTAGCTCTCTGTCCGTATTTCCACATAAAAGAGGCCACTATAAGCAAGTTATAATTGTCATGGGGTAAGAAAATGATGGGAGCAGACAAAATTTGAGTGGCAATGCAATGACAAGGAGCTATACAATTCTAGTGAGGTCATAGCACTAGGTTCCATGGTGCCATATTATTTACAATGATCAATATCTTTGTTTGGTAGCCAATTTTCCACGAGTTTGTTGGAAATAATATTCTTGGGGGCTCCATTGTCCACGATTACCTGAACTTGTTGGTTGTACATGTTAATATTCACATAGTGACCTCCAGCGTGATTCTATGGGCTGATGAGTGTGTGAATGTCAAGGGTATCAGCTTGACTTAAGTAATTATAAAGTTTATTATTTGTCTGGAGCCGCGGAGCCATTAAAACTTCAGTGGGTATATTCATATGAGACATTTCCCCAACGAGGCAGCGTTCCACTATTAGAAAATCATCAACTATGATTATTGAATTGTTAGCAAATATAGAAATCCCAGTTCTAGTCTTCCAGGTCTTTTCCTAAATCCTTTTCAATTGATGCAGTCAGTAGATGAATACTTGACTTTCTTTTGGAGGGTTTGGTATCAGGGGTGCCAAACTTTTAAGCATACTGCAGGAGGTAATTTACTATTTCAGTAATAGTAGTGTTGGAATTAAAAATGGGTAGCATTGCCCGATACAATTCTAGATGGGGCTCACAGGCATGGCGGAAAGCAATATGAGCGTTGTAATGACTCAGAACTTGAGCCCCATATAACACTTGAGTTTAATAAAAGAATCTATCCACAAAGGCTAAAACATCCTCTCCAACCTTAGAGTTTATGGATAGGAAGGCGATTTTTCATCCTATCATCCATTCTGCTCCACATAACTCATCAATAATAGTATTTTTAAAATTAATATATGACATGATAACTTCTATTGTTTTTGGCAATAAAAGCTCTTGGCTATGGGGTCCAGTAAATTCATCATGGTAGCTAGTTTAGTATGGTGTTTGTTGTTTGCTATAGTTATCTCAAATAGATGCACAAAGGTATGGATATTTCCATGCCTATCAAACTTAGGCAAGTTAGCAGGGTTAATGGAGGGGGCTGAAGCTGATGCAACTTGAGGGGCAGAGTTTACAGAAGCAGTAACCGCTGCAGCAGGGCTGGAAGTATCTTCAGGTAAAGGTACAGCAGGTTATATGTTGGGCACCATAACTACAACTCCCTCAGTAGAATATTCAGAATTAGAAGCTGACGAATAAGCTTGGCAATGGTTTGGTCTATGCTTACGCCTAGTGTGCTTAAGATCCTGGTGGAGTTAGTTTACTACACTATTAAAGTGTTGCCATTCCGCCGTGAGATTTTTGGTCAGCCTTGTCTTGCTTAAGGATGGCCACTTCAATTGAAATTTTAAACCCTTATCTCCTTCCCCCAAGATTGGACCATGCAGCATAAAGTTTTCATTTCTTGATAAATTCAGAGAGAGTGGAATTAGTTATTCTGCTGTGGCATATTGCAATAAAGCTTTAGCCAGTAGGGCCTCAATACTAGGACATGATGCGCACTCACTATAATTGGGCTCATTGTAAGTAAATAAGGCGGGTCACCCTGGCAGTCATCATTAGAGTACTTTATTTTGAGGGTTTTTATTTAACAAAAGACAGTGTACTAAAAAGTGGCCCCTGCAGTGAGCACCAAATATTGCAATCAGCGCATAGGCGTTGATGCACAAATTCCCAGATCAGAACTTTTTAAACAATAAACTAGGGGAATGTATGGAGACAGTGACCCTAAAGACAGAAGCTAAAAAGTATCATCAAAAGTTTTTATCAAGATGGGTAAAATAGGATGTTGAAAGAAAGGATCCCCATAATTTCTCATTCCCATCATAAAAAACCAAAAACTAGAGTACCAAGCAGTTCACAGGTATTTTGGAAAATGGTAGGCATCAATGGCTTGGATTTGTTGGGGATAAAACTTTTTGGAAATTGTTTTAAGCTGGAAGGGCAAAGGAGAGACTATAATATAATAATAATAAAAAGAGTTTGATTTATGATGCCATAATCCCTTGTTAATCAATAGGAATAGATTTAGGGAATATTGTCAGCGGGGTGATAAGAATTTGATCTTTAATAGCCAGTCAGCTACATATACAAACGTGGGCACATGGGCAAGTAAATCCACCATAACTTAATTCAGTGAATTACCAGCAATGTAAGGACAACTTGCCATAAATTAAATGACAAATAAATGTTGTCAACAAGGATTAAGAAGTCAAATCCTTAGTCTAAAATAAAATAAACTAATAAATGGAATGGTTGGCCAAACCAGATTACAATAGGCTCATAAATGCTCCTGCTATCTTCTAACGTTGTATTGATGAAATGTTGGGAGACCTGTTAGGAGCGTTTGTCATGGCCTACATAGATGATAACCTGGTTTCTCCACAGACCACAAATTTCATAAGATGCATTTTCAGCAAGTTGTAAAACACCTGAGAGCAGCAACCCTAATGTTGAAAAGTGAGTAAGTGAAAATTTTTAAGTCTCAGGTCGTCTTCATGATAGCCTCATGTTTGACAATGGGACACATGATCACTCCAGATAAATAGAAGGACATTTGCGATTGTCCCACATCAACTTTTTGAATTAAGAAAGTGTCTAAAACATGCACCTTCCTTAAGAAGTTTACCCTAAACCTGTCATAGGTTATCACACCTAATACAATGCCTGTGTTGCCAAATCCCTTCATTGGTTGTCTTCACTGGAGAACTCTTTAGTCTATGAAGTACACTTTGCTCTCCTCATCCATACTTTACCACGTTGAACCAAACAAGTAAATTATAGTGGCTAGAGACGCTTTTTAGGTTGCATTGACGCTGATCTTCTACAAGTGGGCACAGATGTAATCAAGCATATAGTGGGGTATTTCTCACGAAAATGTCCCTCCATGAGTTAAACTACGCTGTGTATGACAAGGAGCTGCTAGCAATAGTGTAAATGCTAAAAGTACTGGTGCCACCACTTACATGGTTCATCACAGCCATTATGGGTCAGTCTGACCATCAGTCTTTGCTGTACTAATGTTTACCTCATGTCTTAACTCCACATCAAACCTTCTCTCATGAGACCCTTGCTCATTTTGTGTTTTCTTAAAAGTTCACAAGAGGCAAGGAGAATAGTTTAGCTGATGCCTTATATCATAACTCGGCTTTCCCACTGACCTTAAGGAAGTGGAGCTCCATAACACTAAACTTGTGATTCCTTTTGGTAATATTACATCCAACTAGACATCCACCATCATTTGCACACTTGTTCTCACTTCTCTTGATTATAAGAATATGAAATGTTCAAAAGTGTCATCCTGTCTCACCCTTATCCCCAGAATACAAACAGACTCTTTCCAATTGTAACTTAAACCAGGAGGTTCTTATAAAGAGGTAACAGGTGAAGGACGATATGATATGGTTCCAGAGATGCTTATGGGTTCTCTCTGGACCTCTAAAACTGAAGCTCATCAAGGAGTACCATCATTATACTACCATGGGGCACTCAGGAAAAAACTGGGGTCTTATTTTTCCATACATATAAATGAAAAGGGAGTTTCAGCCCAGGTAACTTGGTATACTAAGCTGTGAGTGGTGTGTAAAAAACAAACCAAATTGTCAGTATCTTTTCTAATTTGTTGGCCCTGGTACATAAAGCAGAAGGGCCCTGGACTTCCCTTTTGATTGACTTTATTTTGGAGATACTTTTAAGTCCTGGGGAGCAAGCGATTTGCTAGATAGAAAAAAGAGTTCCCCACGAAATAGGAAGGGGCCCAATAAGGCAGTTGCTTTTTTAATAACAAGGGATTTTTCCCCATGATGTGTATGAGCGGTGTGTTACAGCTTAACTGTAAGGGTTTACCCTTCCCATCCTTCCTACCACTAAGGAATTGGCGGAAATCATCCAGGGACTGTGTAAGGAAGTGATGGTGGCCAGAGGTCACCGCCAGCAGGCAGGGTGCCACTCCCTCTATCGCCAGAATATCTTAGAATGAAGTTAAGGTTCCTCCCAAGGGCTTAAGTCAATTCTGAATGCAATTAGATTATTGAAGCAAGCTGAAGTTTGGAATTCTTCTCCCAGCCTTCCAATTTGATGCAGAGTGAGGCGAGCCCATCCACAGTAGGTTAGTTGTGCCAAACTTGTTTTATTTGAAAATGAAATTACCCCTATCTCCCCTGTATGTGGGTGTCACCGCCATTCCTCCAAACAGATCGTCGCCATCTGGAAAGATGGGGCCTATTCAATATATCTTTTTATAAATTTTTAAGTTTTCAGACCTATTACCTGGATCTGAATCACTATTGGGAGCGCATAGTCTGTCAATCTGTCAAGAAAATGCTATTTAGAGTTCTACAATCTCAAGGCACACCCCCTTATTGCCACATATATGGCTTTTTAAGACAGCAGTCCCCAACAGGACTGCTATCAGTCAATTATCTTTATCTCTGTTTTGATAAAACACCTCTTTAAAACTTTAAGTTTAACAGTAAGATCAATAATATCTTTTAGTTGCCATGTTCTATGTTCTTCATAATGACTAGTCAAAGTGGCAATCATTAACTTGCTAATACCCTTTTTTGTTTAATGAGATAATGGTATGGGTATTATATGCACCTGTCTCCTATCTTTGATGCCCTAAAGCATTACAATCTTACCTTTATTTTTGTGTTACTCCCAACCTCCAAATATTTTGTTCCCAAAGCAATTTATTATATTCCTTCCTCACGTTTCCAGTGATTTTTCCCTAGTTCATCCTGAGTCTGTGAAGTTTTCACTAATGGATCCTTTACTGCAGCTGCCACCACCACTTGGCTCATATTGGGGTGTTTATAACCCTCATTGAAAATTGTCAGCCTCGAGTTATCACCATCCCCATTAAATATAAAGTAATGTGCTTGATATAGATCTTGTAATCTAGTTTGTATTTTAGGTTCACGCATCCAGAATGGCAGGATAGTCTTGGTTTTATTATCCACTCTCATAACACTACCTCTCTCAGATCAGTAGGATGCCATCATATTGTTCGTGGTTTTTAAAAAATTGCACACTTCATCCCCTGTCACACCACAGAAACAGCTGCTCAGATGGCGAAGATTTTCATCTCCCATATCTTATCTTCCCATGGTATTCCCTAAGATATCATCAGTGACCGTGGGCCCCAGTTTACTTTTTTTAGAAAAAGCTTGTTATAACCTTTCATATCTTTCCCTATTGTTAGACTTCATTTAACCCACAATTAAATGGCCAGACTGAAAGGGTGAACCTATGACTGGAGCATTAGTTGAGATACCAAATTGCTATGGATCACTTAATTAGGAATCACATCTTCCATATGCTCAATTTGGTTATGATAATGCCCAGCACTCTCCAATTGAGTGTTCAGCTTTTGATAATCTTGGGTTTAGCCTTCAATTTTGTATGAAATCAATTGTAGGTCCAAGGTGGAATTTATGTGGACTTTATTAAATATATCAAAAAGTACACTTGATAGTACAGACAATTTGAGAACTGCAATGAATAATTATAAGTTGGATAATGATGGTGAGAGAAGTTTGGGTCCAAAATATAAGCCAGAGGACCCCATAATTATAGATAATAAGAAAATTTTAACCAAGCAGCAATGCAAGAAGCTGGGACCCAAGAGTAAGCGCCTTAAAATTGTTATAAAGCTGGGTCACGCCACATAAAGTTAAATCTCCCTCCCAAATTATGCATTTTTTCCATCTTTCATGAGGCAAGTTAACTTAGTGTGATTGTCTCTCACCTGAGGCCCCAGAATCATACCTGGTAGAAAGACTCCTGAGGTGAAAAGTGAAGGACATTGTGGCATAGCAAGGAGTAAGAAGAATTCTTGAGTACCTGGCTGCATGGGAAGCTTTGACGCCACAGAGAATAGCTGGGTCCCTACCCAAGATTTAATTCTCAAGAGTTGATCCAGGCAAACCATGAGCGTTATGCTTAAAAATGGCCCCTAAACCAATTAATACTATAGCTGCCATGAAACTCCCCATTGCGCTTAAGAAGTTCACCATTGTCAATGCTTTTGTAGGGGGTGGTGCCCCAAAGACTGGAGGGTGATGGCATGACTAATGACAATATTGAAGGGATATAACAAACTATAGGGGGAGCTAAATCTTAAGTTAAGTTAACAAAATTAGCACAGAATTTCTGACTTAAATCACACCATTGACCAGAGATGGGTTATGGACAATATTGCCAAAGTGGTTCCAAAGATTAAAGCTTAAACCTTTATCTAGTCATCCAATCATTTCCACTATAATATGTTCATATATAACAAATGATAATACGACTAATAAGTAAATGTCTATACAAAATCAGGACCATCAAACTGCTTATGCATTTGATAAAGTTGGAAAATTATCACGAATTGAAACATCAATCTCATACTTATACCCATTATTTTAAGACACATAAAGGAAAATAATTCGCTGTTTTAGTTATAACTCAATAACAAACGTTAGTTAGACCTCATCTAATGAAAACCACCCTAAAAACGCATCAGGTCTCATCCAAAATACCATAATTACCTTTTTAAGTTTTTATTGTGCCCTATCCCTTATAAAAAAGTAAATACATTTATTACTAATTGTTGTAAGTGGTTTGACCAACCATCATTTAATTTAATATTTATTCAATAACTATATAATCAACTAATCATTAGATATAGGATTTAATGGCATAAGGAGCCTTGAGCATGCAGCTCTTAACTTCATAGGGAGTGGCCAAAATTGTATTAGATTGCTTTTGGTGCTTTTGACTTGGCACCATAGATTTATATATATGGCAGATCAAATTCAATGACCCCGCAGGTGAATATTTGACTACCTCAATTTAATAATTGCTTAGGCTTCTAGCCTCAGCATTTATGTCTGCTCCAAATTATCTATATCTTTAACCTCTATTTTTTCCGCACTGGCATAGAATATTAGGTATGGGGATCTATCTTTTTATTGGGGTCTTCTGCTAGAAACTCAAATGCAATTGGTTGATCATGACTATATCTGGAAATATGCTGAGCCTTAGAGATTCGCTCCCTTAGCCTAATTTAGATTGTTATTTCGCTAGTCTACCACTTTTGATTGCTTTGTATACATAAGATGTACCAGTAGGAATGCTAGTGGAAGAAGCATATCTTGGCTGAATTCTAATGGTAAGGATTTTTTCCCTACGTTGCTGGAGAAGAACCTAGCAAAAAGAGAAGAAAGGATAGTGAGCCGTCAAGCCTTTGTCAGTACTTGATACTACATTGTGCTCTTGTTTTTTTCTAATAAAATATACCTCTTATCAAAAAGGTTTTAAATTTTACTAAGTCTACTGTATTCAGACAGTGCCTTGTTACTTTGGCATAATAAGCTGTGCCTTTAATCTGACGCCTAAGTGCCAATTTCAACACTAATCACTCCCTCTCTTATCATCTCCCACAATAAATATTTTGTATAAAATATATTTATATCTTTATTTTGTTCTTCAATGATACCTGAACAGTCCATAATGCGTTCTCACTCAAAGAGTTACCAGCTTGTTCTCTGTTTGCAGTTTTCACTAGTGTTAACTCATATCTAGGATTAAACTATAAACTATCACCTTCACATTTTTTTAGGGATTCATTCCTTATTAGCGTTTTATGCGTCTTCCAAGCTTAAGTTTGACATTTGGAGAGCTACAGAGGCTCTCCTGACAGGTTCCACTATTTTGCAAGACAGTACTATTAGTAGAGGAAGAATATGAGGTATTTAATTGTTCTTCTTACTAGTCTAAAATTATAAATCACATCAGAGATTAGAAGTTTAATCATTCATTAGAGAAATTCCAGACAGACATTTCTAGTAATACATATACCTGATCAAAAAATTAATATAGCAGTGGTCATGTCTGTATAAGCTGACGCTGTAATAATTATCTTAGTGAAATGATCAATGGAAATAATAATGGTCTGTTTCCTTAAGAAAATTAATTATTACAACCGCATGTGTTACCAATTTCTAAATGGAGCAGTTGATCGTACCATTTTGAACTTAGATTATCATATTATAATCAACTTTCACAAAGTACACAAAGCTTTAAAGCCTTGATGATATATTATCATATAGCTTCTCGTTAAAACCATTTTGAATTCCCATAGCCTTATATTATCTTCTATGTCTGACTTGGTTGTGTGCCTCCAGTTTAGACTTAATCTAGTCACATTTTCAGACAGATAGATACCATTTTTCAAGTGTTAATTTCTGGGTTGGTTTTTAAGTACTAGATGTTTCTAAGCAAGGATAGGGATTCATAAATGGTTATTTTATTATACCTGGGCTCCTAAGAGCCTGAGGCGAGAAAATGAAATAGAGGAGACATATAGAAAGGAAGGGGGATTGGTGTGCCAGAGCTTTACTGCATTGTAGACTGAGTGGGGAAAAGTTGGCAACAAATAAATGACTTTCAGGGCCATCTGAAATTCACCTGGAAGTGGACCATCATGTGTTGTAGGATACATACTTACAAGTCAAAGGCTGCGCAAAGAAAGGAACTGTGAACAGTTATAATGCCTTGGCATATGCAAGAACTCCAGAGGAGTTAGTGGCATCTGGGATGGCCTGCTTGCAGAATGTGTCTTAATCAGGGTGACCAGTCCACGTAAGGGCATGGAAGAGCGCTTGGAAATAGGGTAGAACGCAGTGACACAAAGGCAGGTAAAAATGGTGAAGATGGGAGTCAATAGGCTAAAATAGCGGGGAAGATTTGGTGCTGAAAGGTAGGGGCAGTACGATCCCCTGGTATATAAGGACAGTGAAGTGCCAGCCATAAGGTGTTAGACACCTTTTCTGACAGAATTGGATGTTACACATCCTGTCAGAGTTCTGGAGGCCAATACTTATGGAGAGAGGGAGAGAGTTTGAGAAGGCGCGTGTGTATGGGTTGTCTAAGATGAGGGTTAAGTCAAAATTTGACTAACTGTTCATTGTGCACAATAACATGGCAATGGGGTGAGGTGGAGCCAACACTTCTTTATGGGAAGGTGTGGTACACCCACGCGCCCATTGATCTCAGGGCCAGGAGACCCTGTTTTCAATATTTGGAAGAGGAGGCTTTTGGGCAATGGCCTGGGTGATTGGTGTTCCACTCCCCTAAGGATTTCAGAGATACTCTAGGAAGACCAGAGATGCTGACGCATATTGGTGCAGGTTGAGCGCCCATTGAGACATGGGGTTTGCGTCCCAGCAGATAACTGGTTGAAGCAGCTTTAGGTAGATAGAGGTGGCGTTAGAGTGGGAATCAAGAATACCAAGTCCCATTCATTGCAGTTTGGGCAATTAAGACTGTGACAATTATAAGTGGTTGGAGCCCCAGACCTAACAACTGAGGAGAACGTTGAACTTCATATAAGATGCCTCTGAAAATGGGTAGACATGCACAAAAAAAAACACAACTTAGATAGGAAATACATTGGCCATAAGGCCTGTCCCTGGGGGCTATGTTCCTCCTGCTTCAGATGGCAATCCTGGAGTTCACCACCTTTAAGATCACATCATCTTTAGCGTTTAGTGAAACTCCTTAGGAGTGGTCAAAATACCAGTTGACATAAGGTTCCATGCGTGGGCTCCAGACCAAATGGTGGGGAAGGTGGGAGGGCCAACCTGTACTACCATGTTTTAGATGTGTTGACCTTGGCTTTTGACTCTTGGTGTAACTCTCATGTGTTATTGCACAAAGGGTGACGTCCTCAGGGCTTTCAAACGCAATGAGTGTCATCCACAGATGCCATAGTATGGGTGGGACCATATCTGGGACCATAATACAAACAGATTATCCTGCAAGCATGCTAATAGAGGATCAAGGGTGATATTAAAAAGATTGGGCTCAAGGGATTACTTGCCATAGACCCTACCCAACCAGTAATGCCACTGTAAAACCAGTTGGTCCAGGACTCTGGTGTGGAGTTAGTCATAGAGCACTAAAATCCAATGTCTAGATGTTATGGGAAGGAGGAAATGGGCTAAGGAAGCATCTATGTACTTAAAAGTAACCCAATCTTAGGACTTCTACATATCCATAAAAGTCACAAAGCCATTTGCCATACATGAGTTATCAGCCAAAGCCGCGTGGAGGTCATGATTTTATCTCATTGCGACCTCCCTGGGATTAAACCAGGTTTGTATGAGTTAAGGTGAGGTGACACTCATGCACTGATGCAGTTAGACAGAAGCTTTGTAAACAACTTATGGTCTGCGTTAATCTGAGGTATGGGGAGTCAGTTTCTCAGGCTCTTACAATACAACCTTTCAAGAAAAAGAGTCATAATTGAACATCCAGAGTTGGGAAGGGCCTATTCATTTTTAAGAGTGAGGTTAAAAAGGCATGTAGAAAATTGTCTATCATTTTAGAATTTTAGAAAGTACACTTTAAAAGGTATGCTGTCAGGGTCAGAGGCTTTAAGCCGCAAAAACTTAAGGAGGATCTCAATACCTCTGACTGATAATTAGTGACAGCAGAGCTTTGTCAGCTCATGAGTCAGTGGTCTATGCTGGCGTTTGCCACATAAGATCCTAGATACATGACGGGTCCACCTAGTCAGCATGAAATAGGATGGAGTAAATTAGGTGCTGTTTCTTCATGAACGCTTCCTTCTATGTGGCAGTAGTGGTGTCAATCATTAGTATCATATTTTCCTGCAAGTAAATCTGGCTTTTTACCTCTAATAAATTTAAAGTTGGGCGCTCACACTGGGCATAATAGCTGGATGACATGAAGTTAACTGAACGCTCTTCCTGTAGTGCGAGTTCTGAACAAAAGCTTCTTAAGTGGATTGCATGTCATCCATCAAACTTTGAGAGGGAGAAGATTTGCAGTACATTCAAAATGCCTAATTCTAGTTTAGAACTTTTGACTATGGAACAAGCAGAGTTCATCTAGGCTTTGTCACAAATATATACATGATTTACCCCAGCCTTAGTTGTAACCCAGTCAGCACTGAGGATGATAAGGTGGGGTGGTGGGATAATAGTGTTTGTCTTAGATGGTTGAGTCAGCTTCTTATTAATAAATGTGTTGTTTAGATGATCCGGGCAACCCTTAGCTAGAGTCTGCGTAATGCTCTAAGCTTAATGGTGAGGACAGCAGTTATTGTCCTTGTAAACTTTTGAGCTAGATTACTCGCTGTAGCTCTTTAGTCTACTGCACAGGTTCTGATGTGATCGTTGAAATAAATTATTGATATATTTAATTAACTGATCTACAATAGTATGAAGGCTATTGTCCTAGTTGAGAGTTCACAACCAACTTGAGTAGTGTCTACAATGCTAGACTGGTGCTAACGCTCTTCCTCTTAATCCTTGATGGTATTTCTGAAAAAGCAAAAGAATTTCACCCTCTGACACTTACTTCTGACGGAACTTGACCTATCAGTAGGTTCAGAGATTCTCTCTTCCTCTCTTGAAGCAGGAGACCACAGTGATCTTTTAAAACTTTATCTGAATTATGCCAACCAGAGGACAGACATTACCAATACTCATTGAGCAAATGAACTGAACAAACGGAACAAAACAAAGCAAAACCTCCAACCAGGCGGGGAGCGGAATACCACTAACCCACCATGGCAGAGGGGGAGGGGGGTCAGGCAGCTCTGCTACAGGCTTGTTGCGCATGACAGAATCACAATGGTTGTAGTATTGGACAAAAGCGGAGAGCCAGGGCGTTGGGGCATCAGCGTGGTGGGGTTGTATGTGGTTGAAAAATGGGTTACTTTCCTAAAGATCAGAGTTGGAAGACAGCCTTAACTAATTCTGAGACATGATGTTCAGCTTAAAGGCGGGTATCTGAGAGTTTTGCCAAACTGGTTTATAAGTTGCCAAATGATTTAACAGATGGGTTGAATGCTGCTTGTTTCCAACAAGCAAGACAGAGTCTATGGCATCATTTTTCAATTTGATTATTTCTTCTTGAGCTGCTTTGGGGAAATCAGGGGGAAGTTGATTGTGCTCAGCACTTCATGGAATTGAGCAACTGATTGTGCCACTGCTTTGCAGAGGTGGGGGCAATGGAGAGAGGCCACCGCTGCTTGGTCGAGCTGGTGATCACTTTGGTAGGGGATGGCAATGGGTTTATGAGAGAAAAGTCTGGGCGAGAGGGATTTTTCAAAATCAAAACTATAAAATTCAGCTCATTCATAATCCAGGCTGAGACTTTCACCAAATTTCTCATTTGTGACAATTTTAACTGCTTCATCAACCTTAGCCATTAGGTCCCAAGTTTTTGGTTCACTAGAATAGTGGAGGAGAACGTGGGTGGGTGGTAGCGGGCAGATGGGTGGATGCTTGGGTAAATATGGTGGTCCAATCCTGACTCTGATAAGCTGGTAAATTTGGGTAGGTGAATGTGGCTGGAGGTTTTGGTGGGGGCTAATTCCCACTCTGGCCCCATAAGCTAGTGTGGGGGGTAGGAGGGGGCAATAAAACACCCCATTCAGACGCCTTTGACATGTGTTCAGAAGCCGCATCAGATGAATTGGCATGGTGGCAGGAATTTTTAGAATGTTCAAACCCAAAACAGAGGGGACAAATTTGGCAACCATTAACAACATGAGCCTAAAATAAATGCTCTGGCGCTGCTGCAATGTGAGCATTGGGGTAATTTAGACTATGGCGGAGTGGTGTGGGATTATAGTGGCAGTTGCGCAAGGGGCAGCTAGGCGCTCTGCACCAGAGGGAACAGTGAAGATGAGGTTGGGTTGAATGCCATAAGCCATAAGCCCCGCCATCAACTGTTCATACAAAATTTGGGGTAGGAGGTGGGAAGGCTGGGATGCAAATGACGCTACCAGTGTAGTGTTGGAGGGGAGGCGAGTTCTGATATTAGGAATGGGAGTGTTTTTGTAAATAGGGGGAGCCAAAGCCGCTGCTGCAGCATCCTCCTCCATCTGGCAACCTATGCCAAAATAGCCCTTAAAAGGGCGGAAATCTATAAAGCCAGCTGGTACAAAGGCAGCGGTGGCTAACTCGATTATTGCTTTGTCAACATACAGTAATAAACGCCCTTAGTCAACATGGAGGCAAAAACAAATGTTGGAACGAGGAAGGGTGAATGCGCGTAAGGTGGAGCGCTAAGTCCTGTGGGGGGACAAATTAACTGTAAGAGGTCAGTGGGGTACTTGTGCCCATCCAAACGCATTTTCCCGCAGGGCAGAAAACGCTAGGTGGCGGAGCACCGCTGCCTCACACTGGAGAAGCAGTCTGAAGGTCCTTTTACATCAATTGGAAAATGGACGTGGCCAGAGGCGAAGGTAAAATAAACTGTTTTAATAAAAACGCTCAAAAGTGCAAATAAGCAAAATAAGAGACCACAGTGATCTTGATAACAATAAATAGACAAAGGATATCTTATACTCTAACTTTAAGCTCAAAAGTAAAATAAACACTAAAGTTATGACAGTCTAAATAATTATAAGTCTTTATTGATCTTAAGTATCTTTAATCTGCTTTATTAAATAAAAACCAAGGGAATTTAAAGGGGAATATGGCGCCCAACTCTTACGTTGGCGCCCCACTTGGAAACAGCAGCTGTTGCCGATGTATTAGCCCTCTGAAGTTGCACCTAATAATGATCTTCCTCATCCGTCTAGTCAGATTCTGCCGCCAATTTAAAATGGGACCCCTTCTGGGTTGAATTGAAAAATGTGTACCAAAGCCTTTGCTCAACCTTATAATATTATTCCTACCTTGCTTGAAACCTGATTGGGTATAGATCCTTTTACCCATTAATAGCAGGTCACATTTCCTAAAAGGTTAACTCACAAGTTGCTACCAGAAGCGTCATCAAACACAACAACTAATAAATCCCTTAGTCATTTAGCAACAAACTCTTATTGACTCCAACAAATATAATAACATCTTTTTAATTAAATCAATAATTGAATCACTTGTTAATTGTTGGGATCATCCAATGAAGCATTAGTAAACCAGAGAATCAAAACTTGGCTGATTAGCTAATATTCATTAAAGAATAACTACCAACAATAGATATCATCTCTTACAATAGCTCACATCCACTAAGGTAAGTCACCCCAAGAAGATAAAGCAGATGGTGCTATAATCAATTAAGCTGGATGATGTAGGCATACTAAAATCCCAACAAATCCTCCCTCTTGACCAGATTTTCCAGAAATGTTAGAATTTTAAATGCAGACGCTGATTTGTTCCTGGCCTGAGTCTGCCAGCATGTCTTAAATTTAATTTTCATAGCCCATCTCTTTTTTCCTTGCTCAATGCATCTCTGTGTGGTCCTTCTCCTTAGAGAATTTCCTCTTCGTCTTCTCCTTGCTGCCACCTCCTTAGAGCGCGGTTCTATGGCCCCATGCCATATTAGGACTAAATAAGTCATTTTCGCTGACAATATGTCTGTAAAACCTGTATTTCCTCAGGTTGAGCTTATTTGACCCCACATCATTTAAAGGATATTTCAGTTGGCTTAGTAATTCCTTGGTTCCTGTACTCCCACAGTATGGACTATCCATTTTGATCAGAGTAGATCGTCTTTAACTCCATCATAATTCATCCCCCTTCTCATCATTTGACAACAGTAGGTGAGAACACCACTAAATACTATTGATTGTAGCAATAAATAAAAAATCAATAATTTATTATATTTAATTTAACAGTTTTTATCTTTTCATATATTTCTTTTGTTATGTTTTTTTATCTTATATTCTTTTTCCTTATATTATTTTCGCCTTTTGCAATGGGACTTAACATATTATAAGTAAGTTCAGAGGTCCATATTTTTTTTTACAACTGTTCTGATTCAGAGATCCTTCCTTTTAAACTTAGCTAGTAATTATGGTTCAGTGGTCCCCTCTTGAGACAGACAATAAAATGAAACTAAACCTATTGTCAGTAGGTTCTGAGGTCTCACGGGAACAATGAAATTATTTTCTCCTTAGATCCAGTACTTTAAGTATTTAGTATGGACTCTGTTTTTTTTAGTACTAGATGATCCCAACCCAAGGAGGGGGATTCATCGATGTAGTATGGACTCTGTTCATTATATAACCATCAGGGTTTTTTTTCAGTGTATAGACATCTGTTGCCAACTTAGCAATAATCTCAAACAGACCAGACCATAAGGTATTTAGTTTGCTTCTTCTTTCAAATCCATGGGTATCACAATAGGCTACCCTATCTCCCAAATGGTACTCTTTCAGTACTAGTTGATTCTTATCATCCATCTCCTTTGCTCTATTTCTCTTTCAACGTTATATTTAATTCCTATGATTGCAGTTTTATCATAATATTTTCCAGTTGGGTTAACTATTGCTCTTCGCTCATCCCCAAAGCTTGTTCCATTGCTGAATATAAATTTTAGAGGTAGCGAGGCTCTTCATCCATATAAAATTTTGAACGGCGGATTCCTTGTCACTGTATGATGACTGATATTATATGCGTAGGTAACTGAACGCACTAAGATCCAAAATGAAGGTTTTACCCACTACTAATTCTCATAGCAGCGCGGCTAGAGTCCTATTGGCTCTTTCTATCATTCCATTTATCTCTGGGCAGTAAGGAATGGACACCACTCCTTGAATTCCCATTAGTATGTCAAGTCTTATGATTACGTAGGACATAAAATTGGCTCCATTATCACTTGATAATACTTGCGGGAATACATGCTGATACACTACCTGGTCCAGTATGAATCTCGCCATGCTTGTAGCATCTATTCTGCTCAAAGCCTTCATCTCAACCCATCTAATCAAATGATCTATCATAACTAAGATGTACTTTACTCCCTCAGTACTAACACTCAAGGGTACATCATATCTAGTGACTCCATGTGACAAGCAAACCCAGGGTGTACTAGCTGGTATCCCATCACATTCTTTTGTGGCTTGTGGAGTTGACATTCCACGCAACAAGCTAGATATTCCACTACGTTGTAACTAATTGATTTCTAGTGATAATACTGGTGGAGATGGTCCATTGTTTTTCTTAGGCCACCATGCCCTACTACTTTGTGCGCGGCTTAAATAAGTTTAGATCATTCTTAAAGTTTGAGGAATAAATACTGTTTTCCATCAATTTACTTTATAGCTTTCCGTTATTCATCTTAGTATTTTATATTGCTCTCTTCAGTGCACTTTGAAACTCCTGGGGTTTATCCCCAATATTACTTTGATCATCCGTTGGAGTAATTTATCTGCTTACTGGTACAAGACTTGTAGTATTTTTAATCTCAATAGTCTGTCATTATTCTGATATGATTCTCCTGATAATTGTATAATTTTGAAACCATAGGCTTCAGTTTAAGAGCCCATTGTGCAAGTCGCCCTCTGGTTTAAGATTATATAATCAGCGTAGAGATGAGTGGTCAGTCACAACCTTGAAGTTTGTCCCATGTATATACACTTGAATTTGTTTGCAGGCATATATCACCATGAGGCACTCTCACTCTATCACAGTGTAGTTCAATTCACTGGAGTCAATGTCTGACTCACATGCCAATGGATGCTCTTCCCTATCATAATCTAATTTACTTAAAATGTCTCAAATTGCCATTAATTAGACATCTATCTGGATCATAAAATACCAATTAAAATTAGGGTACTTCAGAACAAAACTAATCATTAGATTCAATTTAAGTTCATCAATGCTTCCAGGGCACCCTCGTTCCACATGATTTTTTTTGGATCCTTCAGTAGGTGATTTAGTGATTTGGTTTTTTTGTGAACTTCTTGATAAATTGGAAAAAGTAGCTGACATCCTGAGAAAAGGTTTTATGTCCTAAAACTCTTTGGGATCAACATACATTTAATTTCCATTATCTTCTGATGATGCAGTTGCTTTACCAGAGTTTATCACAAACCCCAAATATACAAGCCCTTTTTCAAAGAAATGGTATTCTTTTAGCTTGAATTTCAAATTTTCTGTTTCTAGGAATTTAAACACTTCCTCCAAAGTGCTCCAGGTGATCGGTGAAGATCCTGCTGAAAACATTCATGTCATTTAAGTACACCAAAATTTAATACAACTTTAAGTCACTCAATATAGAAACCATAAACATTTGGAAAGTCACCAGTGCATTACACAAAGTCCTGGGACATTCTCATCAGCTGGTATAGCACTTGTGCAGTAATTAACACATTTCTCTTGATCTTCTTTTGTAAAGTCTATATTCTAATATCCCAAGGTCAAATCCATCGTTGAAAAGAACTTGGCTTCTCCTAGGTGATTTAGTGCATTGTTGATCCTCAGCAGTAAATAAGGTTCTATTTAGTGATTTTACTTAACCGTCAGTAATCAATTATTTCTCAAATTGATTCATCCTTTTTCTTCACAATAAGGATTGTAATCGCTCATGAAGTTAACAACAGTATGAGGAGCTATGCTCAATCAGTTTGTAAACTTCTTCACTGACTAATGCTTCAGTGGCCTTTGACCAGCAACCAATTGCATTTGTATCAGCATATATTCCCAGTGTTGACCTTATGGATCACATTTTTAGCACATCCAAGGTCATGGTCGTCCTGGCATAGTATTACCCAATATTTATCTAATAATCATTGCACTTCCTCCTGCTGTCATTCTGACAATTCAGCATTTTGCTCATGACTGCCCAGTACGTTGATGCTTTCAGCAGCATCCACCAGTAATCCCATCTCTTTAACATTTCAAATTCATGGAACTCTTTGATTTTTGCTGTCAGGATTAGATGTGAAAAATGCAATGACTTTTTTCACCACTTTCATCAGATTTTGCTCAGATTATCCAGTATACTCATATTTCACTATGACCTGGCATTATAATCTCCAGTGCTACCCAAGGCTTGAGTCTTGATTTACAACATGGGGCGATGACTTCTCCATAGTATTGTTCTGAGATTCATAACATTAACCCTGTGTTAACTATTATTTTTTCTAGAAAAATGATCTTCCTTGTTTTTGTCTTAAATAATATCCCACAGTTTTTGAGAATCTCCTTTATCATTTCCCTTCTTTTTCTTCCAACCAACTGTTAATGGATAGAAATTATTCCATCATTTTAAATTAGATTACAAAATTAAACTTCTTTGTCATTGGAGTTTCTCCTTTCTGCTGATATACCAAGGGCAGGGGTTGCTAAAAATTGTTAGGGGTGTTATTTTCAAAACTGCATTTGACACAATATTTTCTCAGAAATTCTGTCCCAATAAGATGTCATAAATTTTGATTTGCCAACACTATGGCAGGAGCTGATACCACCAGTGATATGAACAAAAGTGGAAGTGCACCATATGCTCCGCAAGATGTTGTGATATCCAGTATGGTGGTTTCATAACCTTTTCAGTGCTCTAAATTCATCAAAAAACTTCATTAAATTCACTAGTTTAGTCTAAGCAATATTAATGGACGCACCACTGTCAATCATTTCCTGTACTCGTACTCAATTGACTATAATGTCCTCATATATACAATCCTAATATTGTAAATTAGGTGTTTACTGAGTGAATTCAGCATTATTTGCCAAATCTAGAGTATGAATTGATTGTGCAGATAAATTAGGAAATAATTACTTGATCGCACTAATAGGGAGAGAAATGTTCACTTAATCAAGCCTCGTTTTAAATAATTCTTCCATGCTTTTGGCAGTTATCACCTTTTCCGCCAGCTGATTGAAAGGCTAAGCAAACTTCTTTAATAGTTTTGGGGTCTATCTCCTTTGCCTTTGTTCAGGTAATTGCATTTACCTCTAAATTAACCACCTGGTAGAGTGGATCAGGTGTGTTTGTATATACAAATAGGTTAGAAATATCAAAATCATAAATACATATGTCAGGGGGAACAGGTTTATTTGCAGCTCTAGATTGTTCCATATCTAGACTGCTGGTCCTTTTCCAAAATATGACCAGTTTCCTTTTCCTTAGCCTGTAACAGAGTAGATTGCTCTTTAGGTTCTTATACCAACATTGTACAACTACATGCCCAGGTTTTTCACATTGGTGATAGCAGATTTGAGGCTTATCCACTCATTTCAGTCCTTAAGGCTTAAATCCCATTATGACTCAATTCTGTTGGTCCTTATTAGGTTCAGAAATTTACGCTATAATATTAGTTCTGACAGGAATGGCATTGAAGGTTTATAAAGCGCTTTAAGTGTTGCTGCTAGCATCTTGAAATTATACACCATCTTAGATGTAGAAGTTTGGTTTGTAAGTGCTGACACCATAGTGCAGTAAAAATCTCTGTATGGCCAAAGCGCTACTTGCATTTCTATATGCACAATAAAATCTGATATTACTTTTGCATTAGACAGGATCTGCAATTACTGATAAAATCAGTATGCAAAAGATGCTAATGTTCTTTACTTTTTAAACTGGTTCACATAAACTACTGTTTATGGTTGGACATCCACATAAGACTACCAAACTCAGTCATTATTGATTCTTTAGCATCTTTGTACGTCTAATTATCCCCTTTAAGATGGGGCAATACCAGATTGTGACAGTTGGTATCTAAAAAGTAATCATAATTACTGCTTTCTGTCATTTCCCATATCTGAACATCATAATTTAAAATAAGTGGAAAAACGCCGGTGTACTATCCTGGTGAAGTATGGGTAATTTTGGCTTACTCAAAAATTCTTTAGTCCCTACGCTGATAGGAGAACCCTGCTCTCCAACCCAACTAATGATAGGTGTGTTTTAGGGGGCATCTCCAAATTTGCAGCAAAAGCTCCAGGCATATTTCTTGGGTTTGTACTTTTCAAACTGGAATTTTGTTTGTCTTGTTGTTAGCTTCATTCGCTTCTATCTGGGTGCAATCAAATTTGCGATTTTTAAGTTCTTCTAAGCATTTCAAGATCTGCACTATGTCTCCCTAGATCCAGCGAAAGCGTTCCTTATCCACTTTTTGTTCAGTTTCTGGAATAATATCTCCTTTATTAATTTGGTCTACTTTTAATTCAATGAGGTGACCTTCCCATAAAGATTGTTAATGACCTTTCCACCTTGTAAAATTTCCTCCTCAGTTTTCATCACTCACTCATCCAAATTAGGTAAATCAGCTTGTGATTCTGAGTTCTGTACATTCTTTTATGTAACCGAGGTAAGCCAACAAGGGGACAGACATTACCAAAACTTGAAAAGCTAACAAATAAATCCTCACTGAACAAAATGAACAAACTGCAAAAATGAGCGGATGATACACAAAACGCAAACACAACTTACCTGGTGGGACAGCGGGAACTGCTTATCCATCATGGCAGAAAGGGAGAGGGGATCAGGGGGCTCATCCTAGGCCTCTGCTTCACACCAAAACAGGGCACATGCTACAGCAGAGAGCAGGGGCGTCGGGGCATCAGCAGGATGTGAAGATAAATTTCTGATAATTGAGATGGCAGGAAGACAGCGATTGAATAGAAGAGATCTGACGTAACTGGCCAAAGCTGCTTCAGCTTTCATGTTTGCATCAGGGAGCTTTAAAAATGTGGCTATATTGGTGTGGGTAATCTTGGATTTGGGATTCCACACTACCACTGCCACGTGCTGGATGGCGTCATTGGCGGCTTTTTGAAAATTGTTCACCATCTGCTTTTGGAGCTTATTGGTGGTGGAGGGGTTAATGGGAGGAGAGATCCCTCCTGTGAGCATCGCCACTGATTTGGCAGCAGCTTTGCGGAGAGGATGACAATCTGGATTAGCCATTGCTTCAACAGCCAGATGGTGGTCACCGCAGAACGTTTCAGCATTTTGCTGGGGGGCGTATAAGTGAGGTGGTAGCATAGCGTCGTGGTCAGTAAACACAAACTGCTTGAGTTGGATAGTGCAGTCTTCAATAATATTCCCAGACTCAATAATTTCAGCCGATAGATCTCAAGGATATTGGTTGAATTGAATTGGGGAATTGGCATTGTCACAAAATTGACCTTGGGCTCCGCTAGTGTGCCAGACCAACCAGTATGAAGACTGATAGCCCTTTGCTCTTTCGCCTTCATTGGCGTCAGGGCCAGCTGCGCTGGATAACCCCTTGGCGTGATCACCCACGCCTATTGGGGATCCCTAACCTATCTACTCCTACTCTAGCTTCTCTAAGCCACTATCAAATAAAAGTAAGAATGGTGCAGGAGAGATGTTTATTAGGAGAGAATGAATCAATTACTTATACTATTTTCAGGGCTACTGCACCCATGCACTCTTTGGCCAATCATCTGCTGGAAACCCCATCAGCCTCTAAATTCCAAACCTCTATCAGATTGTAAACTTTTATTTATACTTCATAGCGATTCCCTCTTCAAATCTGCTTAACTGATCACCAAATTATTAATATTAGGTCAATCCATCCTCAGCATAAGTCGCTGGTCAATCATATATAAATTCATAAATAAATAGCATTTTAAGCATCCTCGGCTTGAGTTGTGGTGCTTCAAATTAGTTGCAATTTCCTAAATGATTAATAACAAATATATTGACTTTCCGCCGGTATATCTCACAATCATTTCTTATGGAAGTTGGCGCAGGGATAAAATTTTGCCAACTTGAGCTATAATTAGCAAAATCCTCGTTAGATGCTAGTAACTTAATACAGAAGCTTTCCACTGGAACTTCACTTAAACTATAGTTAGCAATTTCATTTGTTAGATGCTGGTAACTTAATAAATCAGCATTTCACCGGTAATTCCCACAATCATAAATTGATGGTAGTGCTGAACTGGGAATCCGCTGACCCTAAAACGACTAATATTTTTTATATCATTAAATAGTATCAAACTGGGCGATTAGCTGGCAATAACACCTAACTAAGTGAAGCCCCTACTTCAGATACTATTGGAAGGATTCATCTGGTTAAAATCCTGACAGGCATATTCCTGAGGTTTGGTTAGTTTTTGGAGGATGCATGGGAGAAAACTGGGGTCTAATCCATGCTTGATTGGAGGGAGCATTTGTGGCACTGGGGCAAGGAGGAGGCTGATTGGTGGCTGCCGGCGCAGCTGCAGCAACAGGCTTTAAGGGAGGTGGAGGTATGATTGTACCCCATATTGAAGCTGGAATGGGGTGGCCAGCAGATTGGAAGCTGGAAGACAAAAATCAGAGCCATCAGAGCAGCTAAGAATGGGCACTTGCATTTAGAGTGGTCCAACTCAAACCAGGATGGACAAATCGTCCACCTGCCCTCAACGTGTGCCCAGAACGGATGTTCAGGGGCAGAGGGGATGATGGCGTGAGGGGGAATCGCCAAGGCAATTTTATTAGACTCAGGGCTGATTGTGGCATATAACCAAGGCCAGCGAGGCATGTGGTCCCATTTGGGATCACAAATTGCAAGATGGGGTTGGAGCCATAGGCTGCCAAACCTTCCATCATCTCCTGGTGGAGCACCTCAAGGGGAAGGTGGGTGGGTAAACCAGCGAACTGAACCACCAAAGTGGTATCTGCTGGGATCTGGGTCCAAATTGTGGGGAGAGGGGTACCCTGGAAAACCAGGGGCACTGTTGCCGCAGTGGCAGCATTGGCTTCACAGGTGAAGCTGAGGTTTTAGTACCCCTTATAGGGGTGGAAGTCAATAAAGCTGGCTGGATTCATCACTTACTGAGTCATTTTGATAATGGCTTAGTCATGGTAAGAAAAAAGTTTCCCATAAGCGACCCTAAGGCCAAAACTGTCATGTTTAGATGACATTATAGTGGAGACCAACCCCAAGGATAAGGCTGGGCACCAGGAGGCCCAGAAGGTGAAGCTTCAGGCCCTCCCTGACCTCAGGCACACATTGGACCAACGCTGGGCACAAGCAAAATATGCCCAGGTTAGTACTAGTGAGGTGCTAAACGCCCAGCCCCTTAAATTGGCCCAGGCGTTAAAATGAACAGTTTAAATAATAAATGCAGATGGTTCAGTTCAGTTAGTCGAGGAACGGGGTTTCAAAACCCATTCCATTTACAAAATCACACGTTCAGGTCGAATCCAACTTCAATAAATTACATGAGTGAAGTCAGTTTTGGCGTATTCTACCAATCTGGATGGCAGCGTGTGCTTATTGGTGGGTCGGTGCTTGGGTCCACTTATGCAAACCCCTTATTCCCCTGTCAAAGTCTTAATATGTTTTCCCTAACCAACATTCCTTGTTGGTCGACTTCTTGAATAAACATTTTCCCCATTTTACGTTTTATTTTCATGATACTTTGAACGCTCCTGTGCGTGAACCTCTTTGAGGAGGTCTCACGCTCCGTTAACCTTACCTTTCAAAATATGATCAAGCTATCCCCTAATGCACCGTTGCTTTGCCCAGGTTCCCTCCAACCTGGGTCACTTACCCCCTTCCTCATTGTGCACTGCGTCGCTTTTGGTGGGTTATTATAATAGTAATCGCACTTATATGCCTAAATTGTTATTGCTCCAGCACCCTCTGCTGGGCTCTAATAACTTTCATACTAATGGCTAATTCCTTGTCGTTGGCCTTGTGCACCGTGCACTACCACGCTGGGAACAGGAGATTTATAGACACTATCCTTACAGCCAAAATGCATGTTGCTCTGGAGGAGCACCAAGGGGCAACGAGGCACCACTTGAGTATGAGCAAGGTGGGCGTTGAGATCATTGAGAGGAATGAATCATCCCAGGGGTTTAGTATGACTAGGTGAGCCAGTCCAAACGAGTTTTCCTGTCAGATGGAAAATGTCAGGGGGAGTTTTGCCGCTGCCCCACACTGGAGCAGTCGGCGGAGAATCTGAGGACATCATAGTGAAACTATGGCGGGTAATTGAGATTTGCTTTTTTTCATAAGATTTTTCTCATATAGTTATGCTGAGCAGAAGGAGAGTTTGAGTTCTGTGCATTCTTGTTAATGATTTAATTTTTTCCACAGCTTCCTAAACTATTTCTTGTACAACATTGTGCTGATTTAATCCCTATAGTTTTTGACCTGAAAACTCAACAACTCTTGTAGTGAGCACCATTTGCAAACTTTTGAGCTAGGTTACACGCTGTAGCTCTTAAGTTTACTGCACATATTCTGATGTGTGCAGTGAAATAGATCTTTGTATAGTTAATTGACTAAGTTGACAAAATATGATGAATATTGTCCTAGTTGAGATTTCAAAACTAACTTGAGTAATGTCTCCAACGCCAGACTTTGCTAACGCTCTTCCTTCTACTCCTTGAAGATAATTCTGGAAATAAAGGGAACTTTTCTCTCTGATTCTCCCTTCTGATGTAGCTTAACCTATCAGTAGGTTTAGAGGTTCTATCTTCCTATCTTAACGCAGGAGTCTGAGGAGATCTTGATAACAATAAATAGCAAAAAATATAATCCTTAACTCTAATCCCAAGACTAATTATACACTAAATGTTTAGCAGTCTAATCTATTATACTTTCTTATTGATATTAAAGTATCTTTTGATATGCTTATGTAATAAAGAGCCAAGAGAATTTAATAAGGAATCTGGCGCCCAACTCTTTCGTTGCCGCCCCACCTGGAAACAGCATCAGTCATCAATGGATTAGCCCTCTGAAGTTGCACCCAATGATTCTCTTCCTCATCCATTTAGTCAAATTCTGCCACTGACTAGAAATGCAACCTTTTTTGGTGTCATAGCTTGAGGATGACATAATTGTGGGAACCAACAGCAAAGACAAAGATGCACGTCAGGAGGCCAAAAAGGTGAAGTTGGCAGGCCTCCCTGACCTTAAGCATACCCTGGACCAACGCTGGGTACTGGCCAAATATGCTCAGGTTGGTCCTGGGAATGTGCGTGATGCACATCCTGGCGTTAAAGCCTAGGCGTTAAAACGCACCAGATACATTCTAAATTATGACGGTTCAATTTGGTTTCTCGGCATTTGGGGTCTTGAAACCCATTCAATTTTGAAATTTCCAACTTTAGTCAGCCTCACTTTCAATCAATAACTCAAGTTTGGTCAAACTTCAGCTTTAGTACCCTGCCCAATGGAAGCGTGCGCTTATTGGTGCACCTGGGCTTAGAACCACTTCCACCAATTGATGATTACCCCACAATTGATCAAATATGATTCATCAAGACCAACCTTTCTTGTTGGTCAACTTCCTTTAATAAACTTACCCGGTCATTTACATTTTTTTTTTAAATTTATGGTTATTTGGGTGAACCTGTGAGTGGAACTCCTCGTATAGGTCTTTACCAACCTTGCCGTTCTATTTTCTTAAGATTATTTAAAGGATCAAGTGCACCGTTGGGCCCTCTTGGTCCCTTTCAAAATGAGGCACCCAAACCACCAGCACAGATCTTTGCATGGTTATGGGCTCCCCCGTGGGGTATGCATAAATATTATTACTTGCTAGTTATCAACTACTCTATACCGCGTTATCCACCCTTGCACTAGGTTACTTTGGCTCTGGCATCTTTTGAGGTGCCCTGTTTAACATTTCCCTAATGACTAGTTCCCTGGCGGTGTGGCTGTGCATCTCGCACCACCTCTCTGGGAATAGGAGAGTTACAGACACTCTCCTTACTTTTGGGTTGAATTAAAGAACTTTCACTATTGCTTTGCTCACCTCATTGCACCACCCTTTTAGGATAGCATCCTGCTTAGGTAATGGGACCTTTTAACCATTAACAGCAAGTTACATTGCCTAAAAGGTTAACTTGCAAGTTGCTACTAGATTCGTTGTCAATGCCTAGAAACTAAAAATAAACCCCTTCATTAATAAGAGTCAAACTCTGACTGACTACTATATTATAATTAAACAATCAGTAAGTAATCAATAATTAAATCAATCGTTAATTGTTGGGTAACATCACCAAATGAAACATTAGTAATCAGGTGGAATCAAATCCTGGCAATAAATTTAACTTTCTGTTAGAAATAACTACCAACAATAATTATCTTGTTTTATGATAACTCACATCCACTAAGGTAAATCACCCCAGCGGATAGAGCAGATGATGGTAAAATCGATTAAGCTAAAATATGTGACCATACTAAAATCTCAACTGACCATTGAATGCTTAGATGATTATTGCGAGATATAGGAGATGATATGCAGCCAACCAGAAGTGGGACAATCAGTGCCAAGTCAATGTGCAATGATAAATGTACTTTCCTCTATTATAATAGAACCTTATCATACAATTAAGTTCAGCCGTGGAGGATGGCAGCTCATCTGTAAAGCCACTTAACGCGAATGAAGTCCTAGAGTCTACTGGATCCAGGGAGTTCAGTTGCCGCAGGGGAGTAAAAGTCATGCACGCAGCTTATGGTAGTTATGAAATTACTCGATAGCATTATGTACCATGAGAATTTAGTTGTAATAGCTCCTCCAGAAGCCTGTTCTAGTCACTACCTGCTTGAGTAAGATTGATACTAGCGATGAAGAAGGTGAAGTTAGGGGTGGTGAGCTTGAATAGTATAAGATGGCTACCAAGGTGTTGTGAGAAGGAGTGGGTTTTAACTTGAGGATTTAGATAAATAAAGGAAGCATGTTCTTACTAGAGGCGTTTCACAAGACTATTTTTCTATGCTTTTTGTTCTTATATGAAGAGGTGGGACTCTTGGACAGCAATGATGTCAATCTGAGCAGACTTGTTTTAGATTAGGCAGTCTCTATACTCAAAAACATGCAAACCATTTGCGTTAATAGGTTTCAGGGTTAAAGGCTCCCGTGGGGACACATAGCTGATTCCCTTTGCATCCCGTGGAGTTGACAGCACTTAAACCTGCAGATGGAAGGTGGCTAGTTTTATATCCTTCAGATTGACTATTCTTTTTACTAAGATGAGAGGATCACTAAGGGGGTTGGGGCTGTAGAGTTTGGGTAGAAGAGGACCTGAAAAACCATTATAGGATGCTGCACCTGCTATGTTGTGGGGGAAGATTCTAAGAGTTCTCAACGCAACCTCTGCAGGATCTCCATAGGACTAGTATGAGTCCATGTCATTAAACTCCATACTATAAAGGAGCTCTTTGTGACGTGGTGTGTAGGTGGGGTAGGACTCTTTATGTTGCTATGTCTACTGCGGGCCCCAGATTGCTAGTCATCAAAGGTGGGCTGAAATTTGTTAGGAGTTCCTGTATGGTGCGTCAGAGCTCTGTTGTAGACCTATAGTGGTGCTGTAGAGCTCTGAGTGGGGGTGGGTGGCGAAGGGCACATTGCAGGGGATTCAGTACGATTGATAGTAGAAGTACTGACTTTGGGAGAATGGAGGGTGTTCCCTCTAAAAGAAGGGCTTAAGTGAAAAGGTTTCTCAAGTTGGAAGCAAAGTAAGAAGTCTCAAATGCATAGTCTAAGGTCTTGGGGGTATGAACTTGAACAAAAACCCACTGGTTGGGCTGCATAATTGCCGTTGTCACCACTTGGGAGCGTTTCTGGCCTGGATTAGTCCCCAGGGTGGTGGATGAGATTAGTTTTTTGCAAGCTAGACAGCTACTCTAAAGATGACCAAGAGCATTAACCCAGGAGCAATGGTAGCTCTCTGATCTGGTTAAAAAAGAAGATCTCAGAGCATGCAAACAACTGTCACACATTAGGGACGAACTTAAGATTAAAGACACTGAGTGGGAAGAGATAAAAGATGTCATTGCAATGTACGCCCTCTGTATGGGGGCTTAATAGGATAGGATGCTAAAGTCCACATAGAGTATGGATACAAAGTTTATTAAGCCGAATTCAAAAGCAAGTTTAAGATACTCACGATTCACAGTTGTAGCAGATTAGAAAATCTATCCATAAGAACTTCAACAGATGAAATTGTGTGCAGGAATTGCAAAGAGTTCCATAAGGGATTACAACCTAAGGGTGGCATCATGATCTGCTAGTGCTGCCTCAGCAAAGCCTACATACATGTAATTGTATTCCATCAATTCATGGTTGATGGTATTGACTGGTTTAAAAGTAGCTGTGATTTTTGGAATCCTAGAAAGTTTTAACTCGCTGGTGCTGGGTGGTCTTAGGATTTCCTCAATAAGCAGTTGCCTGAGGGGTAAAACTCACAATTGCTAACTTACGCTCTTGAGATAACTTTATTATACAAATTTTTATAAGTTTAATATCAAGATGGAATACTAACACCATTTAGCCTTATTAAAACAAGCGTTGTTTATTAGTATTACGCCTCCTATTAGTTAAGGTATTTCAAGATACTAGGGGATTTGTGGTAAGCAATGGAGGCTTAATATGGCAAAATTAAAATTTGGCTTGGATTGTAGATATGAGCTTGACTTTAGGCAGGACATACTTATGGGGGAGCACTTTAATAAATTTCCGCTAGCCAGACATTTTGCACATATGGCTTGTTGCTCACTTATCTGAGCTACTAAGGGGCGATTGGCTAGAGAAGTATATTTGCATCCCCTGGAACCCCCTTAAAGTCTATCAAAGGGGGTGCGTTTCTCTTAAGAATTGGCACTGCATATAAACTAGTGCTTAGGAGTACTTGGGAGCCCATGGCCCTATACAACAAGGGATGTTGGGAGCCTTGTGGGGTAGATATGAGGTATTGAGTGGAGTTATAGGAGTAATTGCATTACTTTAAGTGGCAGGATTCCACCATGAATCGGATAGGCCTTTCTGATTAATAAAAGCAAGGCTTTTCTTCCCCAGACTATTATTACTTAAAGTTAGAAAGACTGTTTGTCTGACTGTTGGGAGAATTATATGACTGGACAATAAGCCTATATAATTTATAGTGGATCATCGATTATCCATCAAGATTGGAACAAGGGCAATTATTATCTATTGATATAATATGGGTTGATAATAAGTGAGTTGAACTCAGCTATATTGTGGGAAGTCGCCGAAATTCCCAATAATGAGGAGAGCACAATATAAGTACAGAGAAGCCATTTGGCTGCATGAATAAGTCGAAGCATGATCAAAGAGATGAATGATAAAGGGGAAAAACAAAGAATGAAAGGGGTTTTCTTGGGTGGATACAAGTATTGATTTTTTTAGTACTAGATGGTCCCAACCTAAGGGGGGTTTCATCGATGTTACAAGTATTGATTTTAATGTTGTAAGATAGAGGAGAAGAGGTCAGTGGACTCTGCTGTTTAACAATAAAGATAGTGTTCACTGGAGCCTTTGGCTTCATTTTATATATTTATTACATTTATTTATTGAACAACAATCCTCATATTGTCTCTTCGTTGCTTCAGTGAAAAAACTCCCTGTGCAACCCTTTGGTGGATTACGACCTATTCCGCCAGATTTTCTGATAGTGATGCTCACTACAGGGGGCCCGCTGATCCAATCATTAAGCCAAATTATCTAGACCATGGTGCAACCTGGTAGCAATAGTGAGAAACCGTTCCAGTCTACTGAGTTGGTGCAGTACATCGACATCAAGCTCTCTTTAAATACAATACACCAAACTCAAGATGAGCTCCTTCATTAGCAGGAAGTGGCGATGGCTCAGTTTAACAGAATATTCAGTCAAGTGCATATTATCAATTGACTGAATACACAGTTATCGAACTGCATCAATGAAACTATTGAGAAGTTACACAGTGTGGAGCAAAAGAAAATGACTAACTCATATACCCAGTGTTCATGTGGGGTAGTTGACAAGCAAACAGGGGATGATAGTAAAGTAAAGTGGTTTTATGGTAGTTATAGATTGGTGGAAGGCGCAGCAGGACTGTTTGCCAACCAAGCAGGAAGTATGAGTAAGGCTACACCCAGTGGGATCTCAGAGGATGATCAATCCTTGCCAAAAAGAATCCCCATATTTTTGCTGTGGTGCTGGCGGAAGAGGGCCAGTCTGCAACCCATCCTACAGAAAAACCAAGAACCACTATTCCTACCATGCCCTCCCCTTGCTGAGAAGCAAGTTACGCCCCATAAGCAGTGCCCAAGGTGGCTTCCAGAGCTCTTTATTTTTAAACAAAATGAAAAAGTTTGCATGTACAAGTTGCTTTATTTAAAAAGAAATGGAACTATGCATGGCTTCTTTCAACAGTTTGAGTTCGTGGTAGAAAGAGAATCAGATTGTCAAAAGGTCAAGTTGTTGATATCTTCTCTAGACGTCAAGAGCGCAGACCAAGTCACCTTTTATCTAACGGATACCTCTGTTACCTACTAGGAGTTTAAGAATGCCGTGCTAAGATTGTTTGGGGCATAGAAAAGATGTCCCAGCGGAAGGTAAATTTTCTAAAAATGAGGTTCTAGAAGAACGAGACGTTGGGACGTTTGCTGATTGGTTCACCTTGGAGGCGCATGTATTGGTGGGAGCAGATTTTTATAAGAGGCCGATGTGGGATTTGCAATGACCTCAGCAGTAAAGCCACACCAAGAGTTATTAAACACAATAGATCCTGTCCTACAAGGGATTTACCGGTGCTCAAAAACGTCAATTATCTGCGCCATTTAGCTGCAACATTCAGCCCTCCTAACTTTGAACAGAAGCCTGCAATGGAGGCCACAGGTCTCCTTCCTCAGGTAGCATGAACTGAACTTCTTTGATTCCACCGACCAACCCACAGCCCTTCTATAACTATTCGCCACGTCCTCATCCAAATTACAACCTTGTGGTTAACTCTCAACATGGGCCTTTTACTGATATTTAGGGCTGAGACCTCTTGGGAGTAACCTGCTACAGCTGTGGTCATCTGGGGCATATTGCGTTTCACTGCCCTACTAAGCGGAAAGTTTATGTCATGCAGATGGACCAGCACGAGCATGGAAAAGACCAAAATGGAGTAGAGAAGAGACCCTCTACTTCCGCTAGTTTAACAACAACTGTCCCAACTGACCAAAATGAGCCATTTTACACCGTGTTTCTCTAATAAAATGATGAACTGTAATATCAGCAACTAGCTGACAACGTGCACATGTTGACTCACGCTAAGGCCAAAGAAGTTGGCATGGAGGAGGGTCACCAATAAGCCCCAATGCCTTTTTATTTAACCGAGGCAAGCTGACCAGGGGATGGACAATACCAAAACTGAAACTCCAAAACTAAAACAACCAAAAAACATGAACTGACCACCCTTATTGAGAAACGGGAAACACAAATGAAACGAGAAACAACCTACCAGGTGGCACAGAGGTGAGCCGCTTATCCCACCATGGTGGAGGTGGAAGGGGGATCAGGTGAATCATCATCAGGTTCAGCATTGAAGAATAGGATCAATGTTGCTATCAAGGGGGTTGGGGCATCTGTGGGATGAGGGTGAGGTGAAGTAAATAGTTGTTGAGATTGACAATTTGGGCCTGTATTAAAGCTTCTATCAAATCTGCAACATGGTGTTCAGCTTGGATGTGGGCATCAGGAAGTTGGGCTAATTTAGCAATATTGGCTCTGGTGATATGTGTAATGGGAAGAAATCTGCTAGTTCAGCAATATGTTTGACAGCGGTGGTGGTAGTTTCATAGAGGCGTTTGATTTCCTCTTTTGCAATAGGAGGGAGATTGGGGGGAACAAGGGGTGCAGCCAGTTTTTAAATCTGTGACAGATTTTGCCACGCTTCTTCAAAGACAGCGATTCTGGGTGAGGCCACTGCAGCCTTGGCAAGTGGTGGTCATTTTGGAAAGGGGTAGCATTGGGTTTGTGGACATATTGGTTGGTTGTGGCTGGGGCATCAAAGTCTGAATTCATATAAGGTTCCGAATCAAATGGATAACCCAGTGGTGGGAAAATTTACCAGATTCGGTCACTTCATCCAATAAGTCCCAGGGTTTTGGTTAACTCAGGAAGATTCGGTGATAGGTGTCTGTGGTTGGGTAAGTTTTGGGGCGAGAGACTTTTGGATGAACATGGGTCTAAACCTGCTCCTGATTGGTTAACATGGGTGTAAATTGGCTGGCTTGGATTTGGGTTGCTCGATTTTGCTGCTGATTCATTGAGCACTCAACCTGGGGGGTGGGGGCAGCCAAAATCCCCACTTGAATGATGTTGGTGTGGCCTCATGGGTGGAGTTGGCTTTGATTGCAGAATTTGAATTGTATTGACATGTTTTTTTGTGTGGTCCAACTCATGGCAGAGGGGACAAATTGTGTGACCATTGTCAATGCAAGCCCAAAAGAAATGGTCAGGTGTGGATGGGATATAGGCACACGGTGGGATGTGCTGGGCAATGTTCAGCTGGTGGGGGGTAATGGTGGCCATTGCCTGAGGTGCCACAAGGCGCTCAGAACCACTTGGGACAATGAATTGGAGGATGGGGTTTTTGCTATAAAGTAGACATCTTCAACATCAACTCCTTATAAAGTGTTTGAGGGGGAAGGTGTGAGGGGAGATTTGAAAAGGTCACCACAAGTGTGGTATCATCTGGGAGACGTGTATAGGTGGTGGTAATGGGGGTGCTCTATATATTAAGGGTGTGGCTGCTGCAGCGGCCGCGTCATCTTCAGTGGGAAAGCCTATGTCAAAATAGCCCTTATGAGGCGGAAGTCTATAAATCCTGCTGGTGCAAAGGTGGCAGTTACCAGCTCGATTATCAATTTTTTGGAATATGGGAAGAGACGTCCATACTTGACTTGGAGGCAAAAGTGGACAGTGGATCGAGGTAGTGCTAAGTATGGGGGTGGGTTGGGTGGAATTGTGTGAGGTGGAATGCTAAGTCCCTTGGGGGGACATAGCAACTGAATGTAATTGGTGGACTGGATGAGCCGGTACGCACGCTTTTGACTGCTGGGTGGTAAATGCTAGCGGGTGGAACCCTGCTGCCCCACACTGGGAAAGCAGGTGGTGGATCTGAGGACATAAATTGGGAAATTTATGCGGTGAGGTGGTGGTGGAAAATTAACTGTTTTTTCAAAATCGCTCAAAAGTGATGTTGAGCAGAAAGAAAGCCCCAATTTCTTACACATGTTAAATACTAGATAAGCCCACTCTGACAAAAACTCTCTCTTGATTGGATGTGCCCTTGCTGAAAGGGGCTAATGTCACAATCCCAGTAGATGCAATTCTTAATGAGTACCCCAAGGTTGGGTAGGTATTATGCCTTCTTAGAAAATGAGTTTCCTTGGATGTTCACGTATTAAAGAAACAAAATTCTGCTTATTCTGAATGTACATATTGGGACATTTTTGTTGCAAAAAACAAAGTTCATATAATCATAGACACTGGCGCTCTAGATGATAAAGTATCCACAAGGTTGGTAGCTAAGTTACCTCTGGACCTGATATGGAGCATTGAATGGTATGTGCACCACAGGAATGGCATGTACTTTCCTGAAAGGAGCTTACATTGCACTGTTTTTGTGATTGGTCAATTGCCGTTTCAGCACCTGAAATTTTATTGCTCAATAATAACTATGATATGCTGACAGGAACGGCCTTCATGCTTCACTTTAGTGCGGTAGTCAATATGGTGGAGGAGACTTTTGAAATCTTGGACAACTGATCCCAATTTAGTTCACTGCCGACGGGGTGTCTAATGATTCCAATCAATTAGGATAAGTTAATCTCACGTATAGTGACAGGGTAATCCTTGTCCGCTATCAGCAAATGAAAAGCAAAAACAGGGCTCTCCCCACCAGCTATATGAGTATCAAGGGCTACCATTTCAATCTGCTGATGCCATATTGATCCCCTCTGGCCACCAAGTTATAGTGGGCACAGAGCTAGAGATTGAGATATCAACTGGGCTTTATGGTGAGATTCTTATCCCTTATCAGCCATCATGCTCTGAGCTTCATGTGGCCCTGGGTATAATCTTTCCTGGACACAGGGAAATCAAAATGTTACTAGCAAATTTACAAAAAGGTCCACTGAGGATCCAGAGACACCAGGAGGTGGCTTATCTGCATTTTACCCCAGTGGATTAGGTCCTGAAGTTCCACAAGTTAAGTTCATTGGATGAATTTAATCTTCAAGCTGGACCTCAGTCTAGCGTTATGGAAGTGGTTCTGCATGAAATTTTTAAGTAATTCTATCAGACAAACAAAAGAATCATGCCATAAATTTATTCAAAAAGTATCGAGACATTCTTTGCAGCAGATGATCACAACTTGTGTTGTGCTTGTGGCGTCATCCATTGGGTGGACAACAGAAATCACCCTCCCATTTGGTCTTGGCCAATCCGTCATCTGCGGGTTGTGGAAGAGGTAGTTCCAGATTAAATAAGGAAGCTTTTGGAGCAGGGTATGCTAGAGACATCTAAGAGTCACTGGGCTTTGCCTGTATTGATTGTTAAAAAGAAGGATATCACAAACTGGTTAGAAATTGACTACCAAAAGCTGAACTCTGTCACCAAAAAAGACTCAGAACTGCTGCCACATATTAATGATGCTTTAACTGACTGGGTGGTGCTCGATATTTCTCAGCTATGAACCTCATTTATGGTACTGGAAGAATGAGTTGCCCACAGCGGAATGAGAAAATTGTGCTATGGTCACCTCCAAGGGGTTATTTCAGCCCACCTTATGCTACAAGGGCTGTGTAACGCTCCAGCTACGTTCCATAGGGCTATGGACACTATTTTAAGTGACCTCAAGCTGTTGTGTGTCCTGGTGTACCTTGGTGACATTAACGTCTTTTTGCGGACGTTCTTGGAGCACCTCAATCATCTAAAAGAGGTATTCCGCCGACTTGCAGCGGCCAACATCAAAATGAAGCCCCACATTCTTCACTTCTTTAAAGATTAATTAAAGTACCTTGGGTTCATTTTAGATGCTACGGGACTCAGACCACAATTAGCCAAGATAGAAGCCATCCAAAAAATGACCCAAATTAGTACCAAGAGGGAAATACAAGTGTTTTTAGGCATGGTTGAGTATTATAGATGTTCAACCTTGTTATAACTTTGGGCGATAGATTGGTTATACGCCTGGAGAGTTTTTCACAGGGTTGAACCCACTGGGATATATGATGACAATATAGAGATCTCCGGCCTCTAAACTTACTTAAATGCTTTATATAAATATGGAGAAATTTCACTGACAATACTTCTTTATTTTATCATAGTATCATATTTGGATACGCGCTGTTCAATTCTACTTCCTATTTTAACAATCATTCTTTCCATCCTTGTATCTCACTTATATGTCCATGACTTTGGTCAACACTGATCTATTGCTTAGCTATTTGTTTCCACCATATTCTCATTGGTTCCAGCAGAGTCTACTATTCATTAAATTCACTATCGCCTTAGTTTGAGGTGATCCACCAAATATTTGTCATGCATTGACATTGCCTTATTGCCTAAATTGGAGGCGATTCAATAATTATTCATCCAAAGCTCAGTATCACCCTATCGCCTCGTTTCAAGATGATCTCACCAATATTATTTATACCACTTGGCTTGGACAATCTCCCTCATTCCGCCATAGTGACTTAAGGCTTATTGTCCAGTCATATCAGAATCTCAACATCACCCCCTCTTGACTGGACAACAAGTCTCCTTATTTTTATACCCCAAATTAACTTTGCATGCACTCAGTTAAGAATCCAACCATTCATGGGGTCCTTGATAGTGTAAGCGTTGACGCCCATCTTATCAATTATCTTGAACGGACCAATCCAGTTGCCTCCCATGATTGTCACCCCCTTCAAAAGGCTGTAGCAAAATCAGTCGCAGTCTTGGCCAAGGGGGTATCTGCCCCTGTCCTTCCCCCATGCAACAAATTCATGAAAAAGAATTCTTTGATTCCACCAAGTTGCCCACAATGCAGTATAAAAAGTTGTGATGGTCGCAAAATTTGACCCCAAGACCTGCATTACTAGAAACAACATTGCCACCTTTACCATGCTACCCAAAGTTCGCCTTGAGGCTGAAAAAGCCCTATCTGAATACATCACAACCCTCCTCATAACTAAAGTCAAGCTTCCTATGCCACTCTGCTACCTCAACCCCATTTTGAGTATGCACCCACGCCCATGCTCTCAGCGCTCTTCCGTACACTGTCTGACACAGAGGAGGAAGTTGATCCTCCTGATCCTGACTCACCCCACCATGGTCACATAGCGGTTTACCGCATCCAACCTGGTTGGTTCATTTTAGTTTTTTATTTTTATTTTTCAATTTGGTTTGAGTAGTATGATCATCTCTTTCTGTTCGTTAAATTCTAGCTTAGTATAAGTTTTTCTCCTCAGAGCTCAGTAACGTCCGTCCCCTGGTTGGCTTGCCTCAGTTAAATAAATGAAAGGACCAATCCAGATGTTGGCTATTTTGTGTTTCTGCCCAAACCTGTGCTGGGCATGGAATAAAACCATTTCTTCTTCTTGGAACTGAGATATCCCGCATTCATACCTTATCAGCATCCTGGTTCTTTATCTTTTTGGCCAAGCTGAAAGAGAAGGCTTTGGTTTGCAACCTGATTAAGGTGTTTGCCATGTTGGTCAAGTAGTGTGGTAGATCCACTCTGCCAGTACCTTCCACACAGGCATAGAACAGTGCTGGTAGTGCTGGGTGCCATCCATATAGTAACTGAAAGGAACTCTTCCCCGTGGCCAAGTGATAGCTAATTTTATAGTCAAAGATGTCGTTGGAAAGGATAGAGCTCCAATCAGAAGGTCGATCCATTACCAACTTCTGGAGTATGTTCACCAAAGTCCCATTAACTTTCTCGACTATACCATTAGACTCAGGGTGATATGGTGTCACCAGAACCCCAAGTATGCCCATCAACTCATTTTACTTTGGAAAGATGTGCAAGGTGAAGTTGGCACCATTACTGGTAAGAATGAACTGAGGGCAGCCATGTTGCTGGATAATACATTTCATTACAAACTTGGCCACTGTGACTGCCCCCAAATCCCATATTACCCGTGCTTTGACCCACCTGGTCAAGTGGTCAATCATCACCAGAATTTATTTGTACTGGTTAGCTCCTGTAGGCAGAGAGCCAACGACATTTAGGGATACCGTATGCCAAGAAAAATGTGTTTTCGCTAGATGGTAGGAAGTTTTCTGGCAGAATGGCTTTTCCACTTGGCACTGGTGGCAGCAGAAAAATGGTTTTGAGCATGTCAAATTGCATGCTTTCCTAGTAGTATTAAGGTTGCAACAATTCCTGGGCCTTTCATACTCCACAATGTCCAACTGCTTGGTGTGTACTCATGATAATGTTTGGTTGGGCGGAAGGCCTTGGGGCATTCATTATACTATCCCCTATCCAATTGTACAACTCGCTTTTCTTCTGCAAAAATTGTTTAATTCCAATGATCACTCGCTTGATTAATTTGATCCTGCACGCTTATTTGGGTTAAAGTCAACTGATTGATCCTCAATTTTTCCTGTGGCTTACAGTATTTTGACCGTTCAGAAGATCACTAGGCGTATTCAAATAACCCTGACTCTTCTGGTTGATTTTGGGCTCAATTTTCCCTTTGTATTTGGGAACTTCTTCCAAGGCAGGCAAAGTTACAAGCTGTGGATTCTGGGATTCCAGATTGTTAAAACTCCTCAAAAGAGACTTCAGAGGAAAAACCAGTAAAAAATTAAATTAAAATAGATCTTTATTTAGACTATATTATTTGATGCTTATTCATTAGGCCAGGCGACAGTATTTATACCTCTAAGGCATCTCCTGGCCACATTTCAAGCATGCAATTTCCAAAGACTATTTTTCATCTCAGTTCGGCCCTTGAACTGATATAAGTATGACCTTTTTCTAGGACTATTTGTGGCAAAATACTCTCATATTCAGGAAGTTTTCAAGGGACAAAAATCGCAATAAAAACTTGCAAAGTTGTCCTAAGATCATCCTGACTTAAGTTTCATCATACTGCTGACAAAATAAAATTTCTGGGAAATTTTGGCATTGATTACAGTAAATGATGCACCCCTAAATGGGACGTCAGCAGGCCTCTCTTGATAGCACAAGGTGCTCTCATTTGGGCGGTCCATGCGCAAGTGCTATCATGCCTATTATGAGGATCAACATACAAATTTCGCCATAGGGCGGGAAATTTATTACAAACAAATATGTCTGCTTTTTACATGTGATTTTTAGACGTTAGCTTTGGGTCAATCTGGGATGATTTCTTAAGCTGAGTAGTTAATATTGTTCCCAATTAGTTGGGACCAATTGATGAGTTTTGTTGCATGCATAATCCGCCTGAATGTGCGAGGATATTTGGCCCAAGCTTTCAGTAGAATAATTGAATTAGATTGATGTTGAGATATTTGGCCTGAGCTGTATAATAGCAATTGGCTTTTTGTTGAGAAAAAAAGTATTAGATTGAGTTTTGGGAGGATATTCAGCCCAATTTGTTGGTTGTCAAATGGTTTATTTTTGGGCGCCAACCACCAGAATTTGACAAACGTATTGGTCCTTATTCCATCTAATACCTTGATGAATTGTGGCAGTTCATCATTGTATTTCCCGATGAGCATCTTATTGTACATTATGTCACTCAGATGCGCCGTAAATGCAATTGTTGGTAGCCTTGATAAACAATCAGCCTTCTGATGTTTTGATCCAGGTCAATGGAGGATATCAGAGTCATAAGCCCACAATTTATGGGACCATTGGGCTAGGCGCCCTTCAGTCTCCTTAAGGTTCTGCAACCAACGTAACAACCCATGATCCATTATGACTTTGAATTTTACCCCATGCAAATATACCCTGAATTGCTTATATGCATAGATCACCACTAAGCACTCCTGATAGCTTGCAGTGTAATTGCATTTGTGACAGTTCAGGCTACAACTACAGTATGCAACCAGGTGCTCCTTCACTTTGTTAAATTGTTGGGATAGCACCGCTCCAACAGCGGAAAGGGACAAATCCTTCTGTATGATAAATTCCTTATCAAAATTTGGGTAGTGTAGCACCAGCACCTTGATTAATGCCTTCCAAAGTGTGTCAAAGGAGTGTTGATGGAGTTCCATCCAATCAAACATGGCATCCTTTTTTAATAACTCAAAGATTGGACCACCAATACAACTGAATTTGGGTATAAAGCAGCAGTAGTAGCCAACAATTCCCAAAAATACCTGTATGTCACAATTACTTGTTGGCGTAGTCATTTTCTGGATGGCAGCCACCTTAATGGTTGCAGTTTTAGCCCCATCAAGTCTACCACTAACCAAAGGTAATCCAGTTGGTCCTTAAGAAATGGCATTTCTGGAGCTTGATCTTGATGTTGGCTTCAGCAAACTGGTGGTAGACCTCCTCCAGATGGGTAAGATTCTCAGTGAATGTATGTGAAAAGACATTGATATTGTCAAGATGCACGAGAGTGAATGACAGCTTCAGGTCGCTGAGAATGGTGCCCATGGCCCGTTGAAACATAGTGGGGCATTACACAGCCCTTGTGGCATACAGGTCAGTTAGAAAAGTCCTTTTGACGTGATAATGGTGCGTTTCTCCTGTTCCACCATGGGCAACTAGATCTGCCAGTAACCTGATATTAGATCCATTGACAAGAAGTAACAAGCTCCACTTACCCAATCTAAAGCATTGTAAATCCGCGGAAAGGGATATGAGTCCTTCTTGTTGAAGCTGTTGAGCTTCCAGTAGTATATCACTACCTAGTTGGTACTTTACTTCTTTTTGAAAATTAGGATGGGAAAAGCCCACAGACTCTTTGACAGTTCAAGCATCCCTTTCTCCAGCAGCTTTTTAATTGATTTGGTTACTACTTCCTCAGCTGTCCTAGATCAGCGGATTGGCCGCGACCTTATGGGGCTAATCCCCAGTGTCCAATTGATAGACCTCATCCAAGTGAACCCTAAATTGTGGTCGTCAGCAGTAAAAATCTCCTTATACTTTTCAAATAAAGATATCGCCCAACCCTAATGTTCTTCCATTAACCTGACTAAGATGTTGCGCGGTACCATTGTCACTACTCCAAGCTGCAGCTCATTGGGTAGACCAAATTTACCAGCAACCTAAACTTATGAACCTGAAGGACCTCCTCAATAGGGGTCAAGTGTAAATATGCCACTATATGGTGTCAGCGGATTTTAATGGTTCCGTTTGTAGGTTTGCAAGTATAGCTTGATCTCCCCATGTCCTGGTAATATAATGCTTGAAGCCACGTGGGTCTCAAGCTGTGATTGCGTAAGGGCCAATAACTTTTCTCACAAAGCCTGGCTAGTACTTCCACCTCTAACTCAGTGTTTACTATGATTTGGTGTCTGGAGGTAAAGGACACAGACCCAGCAGCTTTGAGAGGCAGCCTTTAATATTCATATATCTGCTGAAGAGGGCCCAGGTCCTCTTTTTAATTGATGATAGTGCAATGGAAACACCCCATAACTGTATGCAAGGTTGATATGTCCCATTTGCACTGAGTCCTTTGGCACTCCGCTGGAGGTAAAATAAATTGGGGTCCGCTGCCCCAAAAATTTGAAGGTCTCATCCATCATATCAATGACAGCACCATAGTGTCATATAAAATGGTTCCAATTAACAGGTCGTAATGATCGTTTGGCAACACCTTTGCTGGGGCTACTATGAAAATTGAACCAACTCGCAAGGGTAGCGCACTGTATGCTCTCTCAGAGACCATGATTTCTGCGCCTGCAGTCCTATACACCATGAGATTTTCCACATCAGGCTTTATGTTCAACTTTGCCACCAACTTAGTAGACACTATGTTAACTGGAGCGCCCATATCTATTATAGCGTGGACTTGGGTTATTGCTACAACAATGTCACAGTATGCACACTCAGAGTAAGATGAATTCAGATTGTTTAATATGAGGATATTTGAAAGGAACTCTTTTACAAAGATAGCCCATAATACACTCAATAACTTTAGGGTATTCTTTAACAATAGCATCCACAGGGAGGTCGCCGTTTAACCCTTCAAGAAAGGCGCATCAGAGGACGTATCCGGCTCATTTATAAAGATTAGAAAACCATTTGACAAGCATAAGGCTTCAGTTGCTCCTGAGGTCCTTCTTCCGCCATATCTTTGGTTTGCGCTCATGTCAATACATTCACCCCTCCAACTGGCTGCTGATATAGGAATGCATCGTCGTACTGAGGAACTTCCACTGAATGTACGTGGATAAGTTCAAGTGGGACGTTTGTGGTTGAAATAGCAGAGGTAGAGAGTCCCATCTCTACTCCGCTCTGACTTTTACCTGGTAGTACTGGTCTTGCTGTACGTATTGGACTAATGATTGGAACAAGTTTGTGCAAGATGCCGGGGTGACCGCATACAAAACAATTTACCCTGTAGCTTCAATTCCCTTGATTTTTGCACGATGGGACAGGCCAGTAGTTGGGATGATGATTATCAAAAACAGGGCTGAGGAGGAAGTTGAACTGATGGGGGTAACTCAGACGAGGACAAGGTGCATAATGTTAAAGCTGGGGGTTACTAGATGACACCTGAACAGGATGGGAGAATTACCTTGAATAGGAAGATCCATCGATGACAGTGGGATGTTTCCACTCTATAATATGTGGAGGAAAGGTAGCGGATAGTTGACACAAAAACTGAACTAACTTGAGCAGGGGTACTTCGTCATCCAAAATTGGAGTCATGACGTAAAGCTAACAGTACAGATTCACCTCTGAGATCATTGAAATGCACTCATCAGATTCAGATAGAGTCCTCGCCCCAATTAACACATGGGATTCCACCATAAAATGGTCAGCAAAAAGCAGTGAGGGTCTCATTCTATTGAAAATTAATGGTTAAGAACTCAGCCTTCCGCTCCAACATCTTTGCAGTACCCCCAAACAACTGCAGCACTTTATACTTCACTTCTTGGTAACGGAACTTTTTGGAAGATAGCAGGTGACCTGATCAGCACTTTCAACATTCAGGGTAGATATTAATAGTTTCGCTTTACGCCAATCTGAGGCGCCTTCTGCCAATAACTCAAATCACTTAAAGAAACCTTAGATAAAACCATCACAATCAAATGGATGCGGCTTATCAATAAAAACCTCCTGAAGAAGCTCATCCTGCCTTTTAAGCACAGCATCTAAGTCAAGTTTAATTTCTGCATATTTGGTTAGCAGTGGACCAGAAGGATTCCCTGTCAGTGCAGGCCTGATGTGACATAGCCAATGATTGGAAAATTTTAATTTTTAGTAGTTAATCATTGGGCCCCCTGTAGTGAGCACCACTGTTGGAAAATCGCTTTTCCAACGACAGTGAGCTCTGCTGGTTGGCAGGCCAATCAGTATGAAGACTGTCAGCCCTTGCCATTTTGACTTAGGTGATGGGGCCAGCAGCGTTAGCTGACCCCTTGTCATATCACCTGCACCATTTGGAGATCCCCAGCCTATCACCCAGCCACAAAACAACCATAAACTTAAATAAAAAAGTAGATTATGCAAAGTGAGATCTTTATTTAAAGGGAAGCGCCAGGTATTTATTTTTACAAAAGGGTTACTGCACCCACCGCCAACTTATCGGCTCAAAACTGGTTCTTCCAGCCAACTACTCTCTCAGCTTTCTTCTGCACTACTCTCTTCCCTGGCGTTGACCCTATTGCACCATCCTTCCAATGACTAATCATTAGTTTCAGCTCATCCTCAGCCTTGAGTCACCGGTGAGCCATATAAAATGATTATTATAAATATGTATTGAATCTGAATTTGACCTTCAAGTTGCTTAGTATGTGTGTTGGAAACCACTTAGGTCGCTCGCTTTGACTTGGAATATCTCAACATCTTGCCAACATCAAGTTTTGACTCTTTTCAGTTGATCTTTGGGATATCACCTTTTGGTGACAGTCAATTATAGTTTTAGGTGCCAAAACTACCTTGGTCGCATTGAACTTGTAATCACCAGGTTCTGACGACATACACTAAAAAAACTATTTAAATCCTGACTATTTGTTGCCAGTGATCCTTATACTAACTCAGGGCCACTGATTGTCCTAACTTGAAACTAACTTCCCAACACTGCGGATAACCAATTTGGTTTAAACCAATTGGGGAGCAACTATCCAGAAATCATCAAAACAACCACAAAATTTAGTCAATAAGCCATTCTGCCTGATAAGCCACTTAATTCTAAATGATGATAAATCATTGGAGGATTCCATCTATTTAAAATTCTGACAATCCCCTAATTTCAGCTGCATAGGAGTCCCTCTCTTTGAGCTCCTACACAAAAAATTCTGCTTTTTAATGGATGGAACAGTGGCATAGTGCCTTTGATATAATCTGGACGGCGTTGGTTAGCGCCCCAGTGTTGAGATACCATAACTCTGAGAAAGAGTTTATCATTCAGATAGATGCCTCTTTTTCTGCTGTGGGAGCGGTATTGTCCCAACTAGATGTGACAGGATGGAACACCCTGTTGCTTACTGAAGTCAGAGCTGTAATTCCAAGAGAAGAATTCCACTGTGACGGAGTGTGAGTGCTTAGTTGTGATCTATGTTTTTAGCAGTTCTGAGTATACCTTCACAGAGTAAAATTCAAGGTATGATTGATCATGCGTCATTGCATTGGTTACAGAATCTTCATGAGTCAGAGGGACGCCTTGCCAGATGGGCCCTCAAGCATCAGGCCTACAAGTCTAAAATACTTCACTGTCCTGGCGCAAAGAATCAGAATTCTGACTGCATATCTCAGCTACCAACAAAAGTGGTAACAACAGATCTGGGCGACTTTTGTATGAAAAAATGGTCAGTGGTAGATATGCAGATGAACCACCTCAAATTATTTAGGCACTAGATGGGATGAAGGTAGATATGGTCTGGAAAAACGGTGAGTTATACATGCGGATTGGTGATGATATAAAAGGTTTTTCAAAACCCTCCACTTGACCGGCCATTATTTTAATTGTTCATAAAGTAGTAGGTCACAAAAGGATTATGCAACATTTTAGTTCTTGAAACCACGCTAATATTGGGAAAGTATGTAGTAAACGTGCTTATTGTGATTTCTTGTTGCCACCAATGTCAAATAAAAAGCCATTACGCCAGAAGACATCCTATCGGTCAGTGAAGCACCAGTTTGTGTGGCACATGGTGTCCATTGACATCGTGGGCCCTTTACCAGCAGTCAAAAATTGTCCAAGTATACCTTGGTACCAATAGTTCATTTAACCAGGTGAGAGAGGCAAGAGCGATAAGAGATTTGGGGGAGGTTACTGTTGCCAATTTCATAATGGAATGCATAATACTATGGCATGGCTTTCCATAGTTCATACTCAATGACAATGGAATTAATTTTACCTCACACATTTTCAAAAAGTTGAATGAATTAATGTCCATTCACAGTGCTCTAACAACCCCATATCATACCGAGTCTAATGGAATGGTCAAAAGGGTTAAAAAACGCTGGTGAATATACTCAAGAAGCTGGTGATGGATAGACTGTCAGATTGGACTACCCTCCTTCTCATTGCCGTTTTCGCCTATAACATCAGTTATCGCTCCATGACCTGGAAAGAGTCCTTTTTAGCTGCTTTATGGAAGGCATCCCACCCTGACTAAATTACTTTACTCCTGCGTAGAGGACTCCAGCGTAGTAGATCCACAAAGCTAATTGAAAACTTTGATGTCCACGATGATCAAGTTCCAGACTGAAGAGTACTCAACCATCATGGCTAAAAAGATCAAAGCTCATGCTAATAAGCTAAAGTGTACCGGACTCCCACAGTTTGTGATAGGGGAAAGTGTTCTCTTCCAAGACCAGCATGGGTTTGGGCAGCGGAATAAGTTAGCTAGTATATGTAACGGCCCATTTCGAGGTAATAGAGAAAACTGGTGTGGATGCCTACACCATCAAGGACCCAGAAATTGGTTAGATTACCAACCAAGTGCATGCTAAGTTCCTTAGGCCATATAAAAAATAATAGAGATGTATATAAGAAAAAACAGGCTAAATAAATATATAAAAATAATACAACTTTCTGTTGTACGCTGAAGAACTGTTAAGTAAAGAAAGTTTTTTAGGAACAGAAAAGAAAATACAGTCATTCTGGGCGTCTCAGGATCCCATTGCTTCATCTTCTTTTTGTGGTGGGAAATGCGTTTTGACCGGTGGGATCCACGTTTCTTCCTTTTTCGCCTCTGTTGGTGGCTCATTTCCAATGGACCCTTTACAGGTTGGTGGTGGGGGAGGAAGAAGCATTAATGGGGGTGAGGGGGTCAGTACCAGAACAGGGTATGCCATGTCAATAGATTGGGGGAGGTCATGGAGGCTGAACTGTGAGAGGATGTGGAACTAAGTGCCCAGGGTAAGAGTCAGGGAGGTGAAAAACAGACCAGGTGATTGAAGCAAACGCTACTGTCCTATCAAGAGCAAGTCCTGCAAACACATCATCTGATGGTTGCAGGATATTAAGGAGTACGTGATGAAGGGGAATGGAATTGGATTGGCCTGCAAACGAGAAATGGGGTCCAGATCTGGGAGTTAAGACTGCGCCATGCATTAGACAATCCACCAGGAAGCCATCCAAGATGAGATAGGCATGTGAAAAGGAGAAGTCACTTAAAATGCTGCTCAATTTGCCCACTCAAGGACCTCCCGGTGCCATTCCATCACTGATCCTAACTTGCCTGCGGGAAGGAAGAAAACCAAGTTTCCAAGGAGCGCCATTATGGGGAGGTACTGGATAAGGTCTCTTGCGCCAAGAGGTGCAAACACTGTGGCAACCCCAGACCACATACAGCTCAGCTGAATGTTCTAAAATTTTACCCCTATTGAGCGAAAGTGTGTTGGAGCTTAATGGAAAGACCCTGACCAGCTAGCTGGCTCCCATTGCATGAAGCATAACATCCGCCAGACTGCTAATACCGCTGTATGAGGCTTGGAAATAGGTGAAAGCGTTAGACGGCTGAAGATGTCCGCCAGGAACCATGATGTCTCATTAGCAAGGGACCTCCGCTTTGCTCTCCACCCCAGAATAACTGTGCCACTAGATCGCTAAAGGGCGCACTCAAGGATGCCATATGGAAGAAGAATTTGGTGAAGCTCCTACTGGGCCAAGATAGTCACGGTGTATACCTCTGGAACTCCCTCATAGCTTGGGGTAAGGGATAACTGGGGAAGTGGAATTCTGCTTGGGCCGCCCACATCTGCATTGTACCATATTTGAAGGAAATCTGCAGGGGCTTGGGGCCTTGGTTGTTGCAATTCAAAGAACATTAAAAAAGTTTATAGAAATGGTGCTGAAGCTTATCATCCAGTTAAGGGGGGTAATATTGGTAAACTTATATGAAAGATGATAAGCCTGAATAATTAATAATGGATCATCAGTTATCCGTTGAGATTAGATCAAGGGAAATTGTTATATATCAATTTGATATAGGTTGATGCTAAGCGAGTTGCCCTCAGCTAAAATGTGAGAAATTTCCAAAATTCCCAATGATGAGGCAAGCATGATAGAAGGAAAGAGAAGCCGAGTAGCTGCGTGAATAAGCTGAAGTATGGTTAAAGAGATGAGTGATAAAGTGGAAGAATGAAGAATGAAAGGGTGTTCTTTGGGTGGATAAAAGTAGTGGATTCTACGTTGTAAGGTTGATGAGGAAAGGTAGTGGACTCTGCTGCTTAACAATAAAGATAGTGTTCGCTGGAGCCTTCAGCTTCAATTTTTAATTTTTTTACATTTGTTTGAGTAACGATGATCCTCATATTGTATTTACATTGCTTCAGTGGGAAAAATCCTTGTACAACCCTGCCAGATTATGACCTATTCCGCCAGATTTTTCAATACTGACAGCGATTGTTGTACATTAAGAAATATTCCTCTGTATTGTATTTAACTGGGTTGTGATCATAGTAGTGGATGATTGCATGGGTTAGAGTAATTGAGGCAAAATTCTTAAGCTCCAGTTTCAGCCATGCAACAGTATCCACTTTATCATGATTATGTTTGCTTTGAGCAGCAACCGCGGGTATTGCACTAGCTGATGTTGTGGCTGGATTCGTGAGGTTCCCCCTCTTCTGGAATGCCCCAGCAGTTGCTGGTGCTGGCTGGCAGTGAGGGCAAGGTTGTTTAGCACCATAATATTGGGGAGCCCCATTCATAAAGATGTTATATTAAGCAAATTTGGATGAGGGCGTAACTTTTTAATTATCCCATTATATGGGTGCAACCATTGTTTTGTTATATTACAATTTTATGAGCAAAACTCATGATCAAATCGGGTTTTGATCAATTTCACCTTTCAATGAGTGAGCGCCGGCTTAAAATAATCTGATTTTGGAGTTTTAATTGACTGGACAAGGCTGTGATTGTTGTAAAGCACCAAAACCTAAACCAGTGGAGCCCCGTTTGATGGGTTTAATTGGACATATTCAGTGCTTAGTAGTCAATATTGGGCGTTCAATTAACCATGTGGCCATAAATTTGAAAGAGCGGTTATATGGGCATTGACCTCGCTGGTGGGGCCATATATATTGCATCTGTAATGGTAGAGCTGGCAGTATAAGTCGTCCTAATATGAGAAATTATACATGGAAGTGTTGGACTGCATCTTTTAGGCCTTCATGATCAAAACAGCTTGAACTATGATATACATGGTGGGAGGAGGCCCTGAGGGTTGGTGGGCTGCCGCATGCACAAAACTGGTGGGCTTTCCAAAAAGCAGAAGTTCAATATGGAGAGCTGGCGCTTGTTTCATATTGTGTAAGGGTGGGGATGATGCCTTCTTTATCAGCTGCTGCTTGAGACCAAGTACCCTTGTTGACATTGATGTAGGATCTCGGAGGTTGGCTATTTTGGGCTTACTTGCTTTCTTGGGCAAGTCAGCATGTTCCTGTGCGGAGTTTCTCGCATTATTGGCATACACTTAATTGTATTTCCAGTAAAGTTAAACAAAGGCTAAAAAGCTTCTAAAGTGATGCTTAGCAAATTATAAGACTTAATTCTGGATTGTCATTTAATATTTGGATAACTTTAGAGCTTTCCTGCTATTAGTAAATCCTAATTGATATTGTAATTTGATTTCTGTCTTCAAAAAGTTAAAAAAAGATGTAAATCTTACCACTATCAGGGGACTCTTAATTGAAAACAGATAATTTTGAGCTCCTTTCATTTTTTAATCCTAAATTGGGGAAGGCCAAAAAAAGGATGGAAACTTCTGGTAAAGCAACAACAAAATAACACAAAGACACATAAAGGGGCAACCAGAGTTGCCATAGCTACATCTTGTTGCCAGCGGGACTGCCAGTGGAAAGAAGAGGGGAGGTTCCAGGGAAGGACTGTTTAATACTTAGTACAAATGAAGTAAATGGTCTAAGATTAAGAGCCAGATAGGGAAATAGGAGGAATCCAACCAGCTTTGGCGTGATGGCAAAGGGCCATATAACAGGCTTGGAAGTGGTCCATTAGGTGGGATTGGAAGCTAAAAACGGCTTTACAGAA